>VWZO01015919.1:0-19993 GCA_013396975.1 Bucco capensis | reverse complement strand
ATGCCTTTGCTAGCCTATTGTCTATCTCTCTGTCAATCTTACCATCCGAGGAGATGAGGCTGCCTAGGGAGTTAAACTGTTGGACTGAATTAAGTTCTGAATTGCCAAATGATGATATGAGGATGATGAAAAACTTCCTGAGGTGCAGGTTGATACAAAACTTCTGTTTTCTAGAATGTATAAACAAACGAAATCTCTGATTGATGATGGAGCTACCAGAAATTACCCACCAGTGTCTGTCTCATTCAAACACAAGTTACCTGGGTTCCTACACATGCTTTTGAAAATCCCTCCCTGCTCATTTAGAAAAGAATATCTGCTACCAGTAGAAAAACTTGTGTGGGAATGCAGTGAAAGCATGCAACTTCTCACAGCAGCAAGCCTTTAATTACCACATAGTAATCACCACAGTGATTAAATTGTCATCAGGTCCTTGCTACTTTCTCTCTAATGTTTGTTATCTGTCCCAAACTAGTAGGGAACCTAGATCAAAGTAATAAAAGTGAGGTGGCAACACACTGCTTTTTGTTTCAGGGGTATAGCTGTATCAAATCAGCTTTATTTCTTAGGTATACTTAACGTGTCACAGCTTGGAAGGTGACAATTCCATGGGAAAGGAGTAGAATAGTTTGGATCATATTTAATCAATGTCATCTTAAATCTACATTTTCTTCTTTCTCAAACCATAAAGAGTTCCCTGTTCCAGTGTTCTTCACAAGCAGCCATTTATCCACATTGCTGACTACATCTTCCAACCTGGATGCCACTTCACTACTTTGTTTTCTGTTAATAAGTGTACACCTTCCAGATATGGAAATTGTTGTAACTTAATCTCGACTGCAAGTTGATTTGAATTCACTGAAGCATGCAGATAATCCACAAGAGCCTATGCTTAAAAATTGCTGCTGGAATCAGTGGAGCCAATGCAGATGGCTACACAGCAAGAGTAATCTCCATGTAGGTTTCATCCACTGCTACGACAGCCCAGTTACAGAGGAACCACTCCCATAGGAATCAATAGGCCCCAGGAGGAATAAAAAAAGCATAAACAAACAAACCCACACAATAAATTGGATACCCAGCCTGCCAGCAGATTAAGTCAAGAAGGAGTATTAAGTTGTTTGGGTTCCCATTTAAAAATAAATAAATCGTCTCTCCCAGTCAATCTGCTTAATGCCTGATTGACATTAAGAAGATAAGTAGTGATTTAACCTTATGGGGTAGATTTCCTCCTATGATGCAGAGGTCATGCCATACTTGGAAGATGACAAGTGAATGTTTTTCACTTCTTGTCATGCAATAGGCCAGTGATGTATTTGCTGGAAGGTGAGGGTGCTCCTTCTCTCTCTATTTCGGACACTGGTGAGGCCAGCAGTGTGAAAACAGCACTGTCAAATGGAACAAGGATGCTGTAAATAATTCTCTGCAGGGACACATAGAAGGTCACCTCATGTGAGGCAGTATAAAGAGGTTTGATGTGTTTTCCATACATGGGAAAGCATTCCTCACAGGTGCTTGGATGGCACATCCTCGCTGGTTCCACCAGTGCCAGCAGAAGCCAACATGCCAAACGGTCAAGGGCCAGAGCAGTCACTCAGGTTTGCTGCATCGTATTCTATTGTGTTGATTTATCTCTTCATTTCTTACAGGCTTATTAAGCTCAAATTGCCTTGCACAGTTGAGCTCCCCCAGCCACTTCCCAGGTGCTGCAAGAGGTGATTTTTCACGCTGTGTTCAGATGTCAGCACACGTTCCCCTGCACCTGCACCCGCCTGGACTTAACCCCCATGGTCCCAGGAGATGCCCACTCCAGATTCCTTCCAGGACTGGACATCTCTTCCACCAGCCACTTACCCCACCATGCAAATCAACACATGTAGTACCCTTTCCTCAGTTGTTTTGTCCTCTTTCCTCCCTCCTCCCTCCTGAAATCAATAATTGCTAAGCCCAAGTTTGCAATGGTTATTATGGCCTTCGAGCATGTTGTTTCCTGGGGCACAGTTTTCTAATTTTATGACAGAAAGGGATTTTTTTTTCACTGCTGTTGACAGCTCTATCCACAAAATCAAACCATCTTGAGTATGTTGTTCAGTAACATTTTCCTTTGTTGACAGCTGAAAGTCCACAATGCCAATACAAAGAGATGAGCACAACCCCTTCAAATCCATTAGCTTTGATATTTGACGTTCACACTAGGCTGGTCAGGAACCCTTAATACCTGCCAAGACATCTGCCAGGACAGTTGTGCCACCCAGTCTGTCTTCTCAGCTGTGCTAAGATTTTTTGGCAACTAATCAGACTCAAGCTGATTAATATTTCCATGCTTTCCACAATCTGATCCACACTAGTCAGACTAAAGCTGCTGATGTCCATGCCTGTGGTGGGAAAATGCTGTCACTGAGCTGCAGCATCCCTCACCTGACCACTCTGCACTGGCACTGACACCAGCCCAGTGGCTCCTTTGTGTTTGATGCTGGTTGAATGCACCAGCAAAAGATTTTCTGATGGACATAGGAGAAAGGGTACCTTCTGGTGGGACCTTCAGGTTTGTTGTTATGTACTGCTTGTGTCACTGTTGCACCTAGGAGTTGGACTCATGAGCCAAATGAGCTACGTGCTACAGACACAACCTCTGCCCTGAGGAGCTTGCATACTAATGGGAGAGGAGAAGCTGCTGAGAGTAGTGGTCAGGGAGATCACCATCATACCACATTGATGAGCTGGTCCTTCTGAGTTTTGGCAGGCAAGGAGGGATTGGGCAGATGACCATGAAGTTTGGGAGAAGGCCAAAGATGCAAGTTGCAGAATCAAAGTGGGTGAGCAGAGCTGACGGAGCTTGTATTGACCTTGGGATGCTGAATGAGAAGTAGTGGCTGGGGCAGTGTCATCAGACAACCTGCAGCAGACACTGTAGGTGTGTTCAGCCAGCAGAGCACAGGTCTGCTCCCACTGTCTGTGCACCCAGTCAGAAGGACTCAGAATTTGAATTTCAGATGGCAAATATCTAGAGTGACTTGGTCACCAGGAAATTACCAAGCATGAAACATTGCTGAAAATCATTTGGTGATGTTGTGACAATCACTGTTCTCAACCTGTTCTCAGGCAATTTGCAGGTGGAAAGGGATGAATAAATTATTCCTTGTGAATTTTTTTTTTTCCCAGACTATTTCACAGCTCTTTAGCTGAAATTCCAAACCACTTATTTTTGTTCAACACCCAAACAAAAGAAACATGATTCAGACTTAATGCAGCTAGGAAATAGGTTCTTTGATGAACCTTTTTCACTGAAAATTGTGATGTGTGTTCACTTACAGAGTCTTTGGTGAATGAAGAATTTTTGCTTCCCTGTAACAGCAAACATCAGGAGGAGAATGTACCCTGGATGTTACATTTTTGAGCTTAGCAAATGAAGGATGACTGTCTTTTTCTGCAACCAAAAATCCATTCTTTCTGTAAAAATTCAATTATTTGCAAAGTCTTAAAGGCAGCAAAGCAACAACAAAGAGCAGGATGACAACTGAGGCAAAGGGTGGGAATTTCCATCATAGAGACAGGTTCCCTTGGACGCTGAGGACATGATTTGTGGGCAGCTGAAAAAAATACCTTCAGAGGCACCACAAAAGCTCTGGACTTGCATGCTTGAGGAGCTGAGATTGCCCTTTTCTCCCCCCCCTCCCTTCTCTCCCTATGCTCCTTCTCCACTGTACTTCATACGTGTTTAATTTCACAGGTCCTCTGGGCTCTGGCCTCTGGCACCATGACTAAAATGAAATGTTCTGGCTGGGAGCTGAGGAGGGGAAGACAAGAGGGGTGGGGAACAAAGCCCACGGGCTGTGCTGCTGGGCAGAGGCTCCCAGGCTGTCAATGCTCTGGCATGACCGACTGCAGACAGCTAATTAACAGGAGAGGCAAATAATTAAGGTCTGTGAAGCCAGACAGCTTTGCCTGGGGACCTCTAAGAAGCAAAGCCGAGGGCAGTCTGTGGGTGCATGACAAATGCTCATTTGAGATGATCGAACCGTCTTAGAGGGCAGAGTTGTTCCTACCAGGACTCGATGATCTGAGAGGTCCTTTCCAACCATGAATATTCTGTGATGATGTTTCAACAGCAAATGGCAGCATGGTTTTTTTTAGCATAGGTTTGTAGGCACCAGAGCTGTTATAGATGACATAAGCTAGCGCTAACCTCCTCATTTCTTTCTCTAAGGTCAACTTAGGGGTTTAGGAGGCAGAAATTCCTTCTTTGTTGCCAACCCATCAAGTGGGTTTTGCTTACAGCAAAGTGTAACCTGTGGCTGCTCCTCAAAAGCCAAATATGGGTTGTTTTTGGTATATTAGTGGCCACCTCAGCACATTGGTGACCTTTCCCTTGTGCACACATGACTGCTTCAGCAGATGGGACCTTCAGCACTTAAGAGTTTTATGGCCTAATGGTTCAGTGAGAAATTTAAATAAATTATGACCTTGTAACACAGAGAATGTTTAGTTTTGATGTTAGATAAGGGGAAGTTATGTCCTTAAAGCTTTATTCATCAAAATGGATACACACCCTGTCACTGGGAGGGTACCTGACAGACGTGAAAGGTCAGAGAAATGGATTC
The DNA here is from genome assembly GCA_013396975.1 of Bucco capensis. NCBI lineage: Eukaryota > Metazoa > Chordata > Aves > Piciformes > Bucconidae > Bucco > Bucco capensis. Next base: position 15,392 of record VWZO01015919.1, on the reverse strand, counting down.
AACACTCCATTAAACTGCTCATCCTCAAATCCCAAGTGTGGGAAACAGGTTTTCATCCTCAATCTCCAGAAAGCAGAACTGAAGGTGAATTTGCTATCCAACCCCCCTGGCATATGCCAAAGATCTATTGTTGGACCAGTTTACCTAGAGCTGAACAAGCCAAGAGCTTCCTCCTAGCAAGTACCTGTGAAATTCAAAACTGAAAACAAGATGTGTATTCAGTATGGAGCCTCCTCAGAGATGAACAGTCTTCAAATCCTCTAAGAAACAGAGACAGCTTCTGAATGTAGATATTTCAGATATGGAAGGGAATGATACCTTTGAAATTCCCTCGTGATTGGCTCAAAATGCACAGTCTTCCTCCAGAAGCTTTTTGACTTCATATAGTCATTTATCTAATAGCCAGAGGCAGCCATGGCTTGGGATGTGAGTAGACATGCAAACTGCAAAACACACAAGCAGGGTTGCTGAGCTCCATCACAGCTCAAGGGGCTGATAAATGAGAGCCTCAAAATATAACTCCACAGCAGCACTGCTGAAGAACAAATTGCACTTTGCATGCTCCCTGATCATGGAAGGCAGAAAAGTTCTTTTTCATTAGCTTGCAAATAGCTTATAAGACTAGACAAATAGGGATGCTTTTCTCTCACGTACTGAATCTTTGGAATATTTGCATATTTAGGTAATGACAATATTTTTTCTATGCTAAAGCTTTGCTTGTGGTCATAAATCCATACTGCACTTCAAGGCTTTGTTGTCCCCCCAGATGTGATGTGCTTCAGTTTTTCCAAGTTGTGAGCATGCATCTGCAATTCATTAAGCAGCAAGACCATTTCATAGTCACTACCTTTGTATGAGCTTTTGGGTTTGATGACTCAAACATATCTAATGAATTATTAAGGGAGGTTACATTATTGAGAGAGGAGCTGTGTAATTAGTTGAAGGAGTGCTCAGAATTGGGGTTGTTGGGAAGGAAAGTTGGTGAGAAAACTCCATAGGAGGAAGGAAAAATAGCACAGAAAGTTCAAATCCAGCATATATTCAGATAAAAAATGACTCTGGAATGGTTGCAGTTCATAACTCTTTCTGTGGGTTTTAGCTATCAGATGCTTTAAGGACACAAAGCTCCACCTCTCTCTGACCCTGTGTGGGAAGCACAAGATTTGAGAGGGACCCAGGTCTTGCCTCTCCACTGAGGTGCAGCTGGGAGCATGGCCAGCAAAATGCACAGTGGACCTGTAGTTTAAATTCTAATGGTTACCATATTCCTCCATTCCAACCACTATGTTTTGGGTTTCTACCAATGTCTAGAGGAGCTTTTTGGGCTTTTGGCTCTCAGCTGGGTGCTGTGAAGATGTTCCCTGCCCGTGGGTGCAAAGGTTGGTGGATGGCAGATGGACTAGCAGGTGGATCTGAAGGACACATACCCCAGTTAGAGATTAGCTGGTCCAGAAAGGACTTGCTGTCTCTGCACTGGCATCTTCAGTTTGAGAGTTCTCTCAGCAGCACTGATTTTCTCTACTGCACTTTTCATACACATTGCTTTGTTCAGCTTTAAATGGCTTTGCTTGGTTCATGCAGCTTTAGTTTTGTCTAAATCTAGCCAGTGAGCTGTAAGTCTTCAAGTAATAAACATTATTAGTGTTCTGATAAATGATAGCAATGTGGCAGAAAAAGCTGTCTGTTCTAATCCATAGAAGGCCTCAGCTTCAATCATATCTCATTACTTTCAGAGTATTCAATCTCCACCTCAAATCAAGCAGTGGCAGTTTAATCAATACATCAAAATCATGCCCAATGCCTTCTACTTACTGAACAGCTTCCATCAGAAGTGGTTTCTGGGTTGTATTCTGGAATCAAGGAAATAATTAAATCAAAGATCTAGTAATAGAAATACTCCCAAAGGAACCTCATTATTTTCCTTATAATTTATCTACACTTCCTGGCCTCAATTTCTACCTTACACTGAACTTCAAATAATCTTCTAAATCCTCTCCACACAGTAATTCTGAGAGCACCACTGAGTTCCAGGTGAGCTTTACAGCTAATCCTCAGAGCAGGTAACCAGAACAGAGCCAGGGGTTAGCACTGCCCACCTCAGTCACTCTGCTTTAGTTTCACTATTTTGAGAGTGTAGAATCTTACCTGAAATTGAAGTCTCAGCTTGTTCAAAATCCTAAATCAACGGGCTACTTTGAAAACATGTCCTTAAAAGCATGTCCAAGTCCCAACTCTAAGGTACAAATGGCCCTGAACTCCAGAAGCATTTTTCCTTTCATATCAAAGCAGTATCATGATGCTTTTTCTCCCAGCACTACACAGGAATGTTTTCTCAAATCTTAATTTCTTCACATCAGAGATAAAACTTAAAAAATCAGTTTCTCTGTCTTCTTCACCTTTTCTTGCACTTATGTCTTTATTTTAATCTACTTATTTTAATGACACTGCAGAATAGAAGCCCTATTGTATAAGGGTCACACCAAATGCAATCAATCATGATGAAGAACTTTTTTTTTCATTTATTCTCCCTTCAAATATAATAGTGTATTGCCCTGGATCTCCTTGTATCTGTCTTGAGGAGCAACCATGAGCAAAAGACTCAGTTACAGGCTGCACTGAAAAGTTTTCAGGTGGCAGGTGCCTTGTGCTGTATCACTTAAAGCCTGTTACCCCACATCTTCCCTCCAGATAAAACTATGATGAGATACACATGCAATTGCAGTCATCTGGAGCATTCAACCTTGTATGAACTGAATGTGTGGTAAAATAGGGCTGGTCTCATTTTCTTGGTCAACTGAAAAGCATTCCATAAACACTCCATGTGGCAGCCAGCAGAAAGGTCCCTTGGCTTCCCAGAGGAACCCTCACTGAGATAATGGCTCATTTAGGTTATATATGCCCATAAAAACCATATTCTGATTTAATAGCAAAAAAAAAAAAGGCAAAGTAGCAGCTCATGAAGGAAGTGATATGTCACTATGAGTTATGCAGTACTTCTGTACCTGTCTCAGGAACACATCCTTGGACATGCTGTGAATCACTTACAGAAGTGTGATCCATCCTACAGCTTAAACCAGGGTGAACAAGCCATGGATATTAGTCTTTCACTAGGACTCAATGAAACTGTCAGTGACTTAATGAAATTGTCATCTCTCCATTGACTTCAAAGAGAGGTGGGCTGGGGCCAGCTGTCAAGCTACCACCAAATTACACTAATCCCATGTTCCTTCTTATCAGATTTCTTGTGATTTTAAAGGTGAGGGAGAACAAAAATCACCTGAATTCTTCTGAGATCAGGTCATTCACTTGAAGTAATTTTCTTCTGCATTTTTTCTTTTCATCCTGAAGGAAAAGGCCAAGGGAGCACTGTCGAGGTTTTTTTTTCCCCTTCAATATTAACATATTTTTCCATATGAGATTATGCATTGTAAGAAAGCTTAGCAATAACCCTAGCATGTGTTACACAGGTTGACCACCAGCTGGGATTTCATGTGCTACATAATCACTGTTTTCTGCTCTGACATATTACATAGAGCAAGACATTGCCCATGTCAGAAGGCATTGACTAATGTGTTTCAATTGTTTCACAACCTTCCCTAGGGCAGGGAAGGTTGCTCTTGGTGTATTCACCAAGATCATGAAAGGAGTGGAGCATGTGCCCTAGGAGGACAGGCTGAGAGAGCTGGGTCTCTTCAGCCTGGACAAGAGGAGACTGAGAGGAGACCTCAGCAATGCTTAGAAATATGTGAAGGGTGAGTGTGAGGAGGAGAGAGCCAGGCTCTGCTCAATGGCATCCAATGGTAGGACAAGAGGGAATGGGAGCAAGTTGGACCACAGGAGGTTTAGTATTAACACGAGGAGAAACTTCCTTACAGTAAGGGTGCCAGAGCACTGGCCCAGGCTGCCCAGGAGGCTGTGGAGTCTCCTTGTCTGGAGCCATTGCAGAGCTGCCTGGACACATTGCTGTGTGAGCTGGTCTAGGTGATCCTGCTCTGGCAGGGGGGTTGGACTAGACAATCTTTCTAGGGCCCTTCCAACCCCTTACATTCTGTGATTCTGTGGTTCTGTATTTGATGCTATGGTTTTGGTAGCACTGTAGGAAAAAAGGGCACATGCTAGCTCTTGCCTTAGGTTCCTTCATTGCAAAAAATCTTTCTCAGGCAGCATGAGATGGTGCAGATGTGGCAGTGGTGGTGATGGGAGCCTCTGGTAGTTAAGTGTTTTGCAGGGACCAGCTCTGCCTTCTCACAATGTTCTGACTCAGCAGTAAAATATTACTTTACGATAAAAGTATTCTGTCAAAACTGGAAAACAGCTTCTTCCTTTCACAGTGAGGCCCTGGAACAGTTTGCCCAGAGAGGTGGCAGATGCCTCATCCTTGGAAACTTTCATGGTCAGGTTGAACAGGGCTCTGATCAACCTGATCTAGTTATAGGTATCCCTGCTTGCAGCAGAGGGATTAGACTAGGTGACCTCTAAAGGTCCCTTCCAACTCTAACCTTTCTGTGATTCTGTTATTCCTTTGGCAGAAAATGAAGGGCTTTTAAAATAAACCTCAGACCCTCCTTCCCAATACTTATGCCAAAAGTCCAAGTAGTTGGTTCCAAATCACAGTGTCATGCCTGGTGTAGCCTGAGCACCTCATGGCTTCATTCTCCTGTGAATTGGGTTTTCACTTTTCATTTCAGAATACCACTTCCCACTGAAAAACCTGAGGACACCTTCCCCATGCTCACTCTTTCTTGACAGTGGAATACCATTAATTCAGATATCCAAACATTACACCCCTCATCTTTCAGCCTCAAAAGGATGCTGTTAGTGTATTTTATATATTATTAAGTCCATCCTGGTGTCAAACTGTGAGCTTCCTGTCCATTGCAGAGTCTGTTGGGTGCAAGATCAAACCAACCACACAAGCTTGAGAAAGCAAGTGGGAGCAGAAAAGGCAAATGATCTGTGCCTCACACCCTGCATGGCTTTCATCAGGACCAGAAGTGTCAGCATTTTGCATTTTACTTGAGAAACAAATACTGCATCCACATACCCAGCAAACCTCACCAGTGGCACCACTCAGCATCTGCTGAGAGCAAGGCAAAGTAACCAATGGGAAGAAAATGCCATTTGGGAGTTATGAGATTATTTTTCACCTTATCAATCAGATGAAACCAGCAAGTATTATGAAGAAGAGTTGTAAAGCTGAGATTCTTACCCCCACAGATTATATATGACCATTTTGGCTCTCTATTATTCATTCATCACTGCTATACTGTTCTGACTTTCTGGCTTTTGGGCAAGTCCTACATGTAAACTGTTGGAGTAGAAAAGCATTTTATTTTCCTGGGCTTTGCTGTGGGCATAGAAAATGGCATCATTTGATGGGATTCTGCATAATAAGACATATAATACATAATATGTATTATACATAATAACACAGATGAAAAATGAGCAAGCTTGTCACAATGGAGTCAGTGCACTGCTTTTTAGATGGAAAACAATTGGGTAGTTAATTTTCAAGTAAATTGCCCTTGTTGCTCATGGTGAGGCATTCTGACATTTGTGTTGACACTTTCCCAATTAAATGTGAATATTTTGGTGGCATTTGAGTCTAAACCAAGCCAGGTATTTCAAGGGCTCTATAGATCTAATTTATATTAAGATGGATGGTCCATTCCCTTCCAGGTATCAGAGAGGATGAAATCCATTATCTTTTTTTTGGTAGAGTAAGCCTCTGATACAAGCAAGAGCTCATGATGTGGCTAGAGGCAGTGTGTAATGTGCATCACAGGTACCAAGTAAAAAGCTTATCTGCTTTGACTGTAATCTTTTTATTGCACAAAAGCAGATCCTTGAGCACTTGGTGGGGGTTTTCAAGCTTCTCTTTTGGCCTGAGGGATGGAGGGAGGGAGCACTCTGAGGAGCACAGGGATATGGCTCCTGCTCTGGGCAGTAACAGGGAGAAATCCAATAAAAGAGAATCCAAATAGGAGGAGAAATGAGTAATAGGAGAAGGATAATAGCAAGTTTAAAGGTATTTGTAGGTCCTTCCTTCAAAAGGTGAATTATGATTGATAATTCCTCAAACTGATAATCCTCAGAAAGGTGCAGAATGAAGAGAATTGGCCATTTGTGAACCACAGAAACACTTGGGCCTGCCTCATTCTCAGATGGTGCTCCAGCAACTGCAAAGCCAGAGCTTAGGGTGTAAAGTCTGTTATCTCAAATGTAGATGTCCAAACCCCTCATCTTGTGAAGCTGCCCAGCTTTGTGGGCCCCTTTGAGTGGAAATAACCTTGCTTTTTTTATTTCAAAACATAAAAACAACGGAAATATTAAGCCCATTGGCCCAAGCTGCCAGGAAATATCTGTCCAACTTTTTATTCGTACTTAAGCCAACAGGATTCTTTGCAAATGCAGCACAAATATGTACAAGCAATCATTTTGACTCATGTGAGGCCTCTAGTTTATCCACTTCCCTGGACTTAGGCATCCCATATGGGAGAGAGAAAGGAAACAAATGGCTATTCCTCTTTTGGAGAAAGGAAATTGAGGCACAAAGGTATAAAGTCTTCTCCATCTCTGGCCAAGCTAAGGCTTGAGTCCCTCAGGGTGCACAATCTGAGGCCTGTGCCCAGTCAGCCCCTTGCTCTCTCTGCCTCTCACAGAATAATTCAGAAAGCTGAAATAATCAGACACTAGACTGTTTGATCCTGTTGCTACAGGAGGTGTCAGTGCTCTCCTGCTCTGCCAGGGGAGATCTTTTCACATATGTGAGGGACACAGAAAGGATTTGGCTTTCCAGGCACAGCTTTATGCTTAAAATATCTCGTTACACAGATTAAAGTGCTTATTTCTGATTTAGCAAAGACCCCTTGAAAAAAGCTGGATGGAACACAACTTGGTTTTCATTCAGCTTCATCTGCCAAGCTTAATTAGGGAAGAATTAGAGGTTGTCCTGATGGGAATCTGTGCTAACATAAAGGTTGAGTTTTCCTCTTGCGCTGATGGCTGTTGGATGCTCAGAGCCCATCCTGGTCAGAAAGGCTATAAACCTGAGACACAGGAAATAATGGATGAGAAAATAGCATCAAACATTGCTTTAGGTTTGGAGATTTCTTTCTGTGCCATATGAAGGGGCAGTGGATACATTCATTAGGGCTCAACATTTTCCCTCCCTGTGCAACCTGGGAGCAGCAAGGTTCATCTGAAAGGCACACCTGTAAGCCAGAGCATCTCAGCCTGCCTAGCAAGCATGCAGCTTGGGGAAAGTAAATACACATTAATATATCATATACATACATATATATATATATAAATAAGTAGAAGAATGGGTATTTTTCACTTAAAATCTCTTTGAAAGTTACTTCTGTGATGCAGAGACATTCCCAGCTGGCCTCACATCAATGCACTCACACTTTGAACTATGCCAGGAGCTCTTCTCCTTTCATATCAGAGTATGGAAAACCTCCCTCAAAAAATTACATGAGGGAGGAATAAATGATTCATGAGAGTTTTTTTTTAAAGTTTAGCTTCTTCTTGCTTTGTGAAATCTTTCCACCTTTTTTAAGGACTTTTATCAACCCTCCAGATTCCATTAGACATTTTCGTGCAAAATATAAACCCTTGCAATATGTAAAATGATTGGGCATGTTTTGCACCTTATGAAAGAAATGTAAAGATGATAACATTTTAGGGTGAATAAGTAATTTAATTGTCCATCCTGAATTTCTGGATGTTTGAGGAGCAAAGGTGCTCCTTCTCTCTTTTGTTGCTGCAATAGAAGATGCAGATGTTACCTTACCTTATGCTACTGTTAAGTGACATAAGCCAGCCACAGTTATCCACTGGGAAATTTGAAATGAGCTAATTATTACTTATAGACTAGGAGAAAGGAAAGACAGAGGAAGAAAGTGAGTATAAACTAGAGAAACTACAAAAAATATAGAAAATAAACTATAGAAACTGTAGAAACTAGAGAAACCAAGAATGGAGCACAGCAACACATGTTGCTGTTTGTAGGTAATTCATAGCTTGAAATGGTGTTTTCATTTGATAAAACTCCTGCCTGATTTATTTCACTGGCTCAAACATATTTTTTCCCAAGCAACACCACTTTTTCATTGGTGTATGAGGTAATACAGATTATTCTGGCAGGAGTATACAGTGATGAAATAGCAAACATTGCATTACTAACCCAAATAATGCAGGCAAAACAGCTTTCTATTGTGCAAGCAGGCAGCAATATAACACAGAACTTCCCCTCAGGAATAGATTGTACTCTTACAACAAAAGCCTTGTGAAAGTCTTTGTTCTGCTCCCTAAGGATTTTATGAATTGTCACACAATCTATGTAGATCAGCTCTTCCTCCTGATATGCAGGATATGGATTGCTGTGAAAGCTGGCTGATGTTTGAATGGCACAATGAAATAACTGTCTGAAGTGCTTTTGATCATTTTGAGAACTAGAAATCTTCTTTCTCCTTTTGAGAAATATAAATCTTGTTTCTTTGGGTTTGGTTTGTTGTTTTTTTTTGAAGGGGGAAGCAAGAAGAGGTCTGAAATCTCTTCCCAATGCACAGGATGAATACTGTGAATGTCTCTGACTGACTTCAGCTAGACCTTGAAGAGATGTTAATATTCTGAGGAGCCTTTAAATATCTTTACAGGTTTTGTACTCCAGATTCACTCTGTCCTTTCTTGAATCTTTACATGGACCCCTAATATCCTGATTACCTTTTGTTGAGATAGAGATCAGCATCCCATATATTTGGAAGCTTTTGCTGCACTGATACTTGGCATATATTTAATGATCACCATCGGATTGCTTTCTCTCTTTCTAGGTAGAGAACAGCAGGGATGTTACTGATGTTGCCTGCAACTGTTATAGAGCCTCAAGTGTGTGTGAAACACTTATTCCATGTCAGGAGCCTGCACATGGCCACTGCCAGAATTACTTGACCCATGAACCCACCATAGTGACACAACAGTTTGCTTCCCAAAGGTGTTCTTATAAAACTGAACAAACAGGATCCTGACAGACATAACAGTGAGCAAGTAGCATCACTACACTATAATAATTCAAAGCCATGGTTTACTGATCATTAGAGCAGTGATCTGTGGTCATGTTTGTTCAATAAAATCCTGATTTCCTTCTATAGTTTTCTTGCTATCAATAGGCTGCACTTTGCAATGGTTTAGCACATTAAATTCACTTAAAAGTGGTTTAATCCAACCAGTTGGGGTGAAATAATAGGAGCTAAAAGAGGACCTAAACCAGCCAGATTTCTACTTGGACTATGTTTACATTAGCTGCTCCTTGTCATCAGGTTGGAGAGCTTGTCCTTTATGGAAGTGCTGGGCTGGAGGTTGCCATTGCTGCTCCCTTCCCAGCTCTGCCTCTCCCCCACATCATTAGCATTCCTCTCCTGTGCCAGCACCAGGGGGGAGCTGTAATTAAAATTCAATGTGACAGAGCATGTCAAATGCAAAGGGTTCCTTTTGCTAAGCTCCTCTCCATTGTGTGGCTGTATCAGTTACGTGTGCTGCTTTCTAAGAACAAATGAACAGGAGCAGGTTGAGCTTTCATGATATCCTACAGCAATTTTGTTTAGGTCATTTTCTTGATCGTTAAACATCGTAGCTTTATTGGTTGTCTCCTGCTTGTAAAAGCAAAGTGATAATCCCTGAATGATTTCTCTTCAGAGCTTGGATGTACTCAGTGTAACAGAATATTGCCCCTGGAGTGAGGGGAGCTCTCCCAAGGCTGGCTCTTCACAGCCACTACTCCTTGGGAATCACTGAATCCCAGCATGGTGGGGATTGGAAGGGACCTCTGGGGATTATCTAGTCCAATTCCCCTACTAAAGCAGGGTCACCCAGAGCAGGATGCACAGGATGAATCCAGGTAGGTTTGGAAGAGAAGGAGACTCCACAACCTCTCTGGGCACCTTGGCCCAAGGCTCTGGCACCCTCACAGGAAAGAAGTTGTTTTGTCATGTTCACATGGAACCTCCTGTGTTCCAGGTTGTGCCCATTGTCCCTTCTCCTGTTACTGGGCTCCACTGACAATAATTGGCAGGTAGGACAACCTGGAAGGATAGGCAAAGGAAACCAGTCCAGAGTAGAACTTCCCAGGGTGGAAAATCTCTTCCAGTTTCACCTGAATAATCTAAGAAACAAGAACTATAAGATAATATTTCAGCAAGGAGGCCTTGAGATGAAGTTTGTGTTCCTAGAAGGGCTTGCCTTTGGCAGTTTGGGGAATGTGATGGGTGGGGAGTTCGGCTGAACAACAGAAAGTTGAGGACTGGCAGTGTCCCTGCATGACCAGTTTAGCTTCCCCTGATCACTGAGAGAGAGGAGATCACCTTGAGGAGCCACCAGACAGCTGCACCATGCACGTTCCCCTGGCACACCTTTGCAGGGCAGTGAGCCAGGGACAGGGCAGTGGGGAACTGCAGAGGAGGAGGATGGAGCAAGTACCAGTGGAGCAGTGGAGCTTTTCCCCGAGCATAAGTACAGGCTCACAGAATCACAGAATGTTAGGGGTTGGAAGGGACCTAGAAAGCTCATCTAGTCCAACCCCCCTGCCAGAGCAGGATCACCTAGACCAGCTCACACAGCAATGTGTCCAGGCAGCTCTGCAATGGCTCCAGACAAGGAGACTCCACAGCCTCCTGGGCAGCCTGGGCCAGTGCTCTGGAACCCTTACTGTAAAGAAGTTTCTCCTCATGTTAATACTAAACCTCCTGTGGTCCAACTTGCTCCCATTCCCTCTTGTCCTACCATTGGATGCCATTGAGCAGAGCCTGGCTCCCTCCTCCTGACACTCACCCTTAACATATTTATAAGCATTAATGAGGTCTATCTTACCCTCACCCCTCAGATTACAAGTCCCAGCACACCACCAGAGAGCAGAAAGCAGAAGTTGTGACACTTTTGCTCATGCTTGTAACCTTCTTTTTGCAGATAAGTGACTCCTCTAGATTTAAAGCCATTCCCTTTCCTTCCCTCACCAAGAAACAGAGAGGATTTGCTACTTCATCATAATATGCCCACATTCTCCTGCATAACTCCTTGTGGCTTAGCAGGTTAAGGGGAAATGATTAGCCTCATCTTTCACTGATAGGTGTCATTGCTGATTCCATGTCAGCACAGTTCTTATTCTGGAAGCAGGCAGGTGATGGTAGAGACAGGAAGGTAAGGCTGCAGGGGCTGAGCTCTAGCCTTCAACCAGATTCTTGGATTTGGGGAGACAAAACCAGCTCCAGCAATGGGTGCATTAGCTCTGCCATGTAGGGAAGGTCTTTCACTCCCCAGCAGAGATGCTGGGACACAGCCATTCTGAAATACAGAGGAGTCACACACACAGGGGAAAATAAATATGATCTCTGAGCAAGTGCTATTTGAGATGGCAACTTGAATATTTAAAGCTTTGCTGGCTACAGGTGCAGCACACTGAAGTTATCAACATTTTCTCTGGTACCTAGCAAGCTGATGTTGACCCTAAGGCTTAATTTTAGTAACAAGATTACTCAGAGAAAAATAATGTACTGAAAACCTTTATGGGATGAGGAAATATGCCAAAAGTAAACTTGGCCAGTGTGTTTAAGAGATAGAAAACCATTTGTTTCTTTTTGAGAACTTAATTAAATTTCCCATGAATTCATTTGTAATAACAGTAATAAGCACCATATTTGGAAATCTTCAATGAGCTGTTAGCAAGGTAATTTCCTGAATTTGGCTTATATCTTAATAATGTCTAAAGTCAGCTAGATTATAAAATGCAGCTGGTATGCATTATTCCACTCTGAGTATGTGGGTGTGGATGAACTTACTTGTGAGCCTGGATGTGTAAAATAAATTGCTTTGGTGCTGTTTGACACTGAGTTTTAGTTTCTGTAGGATGATGCTTGATCATGTTCTGGGAAGGAGTAAGGAGAGAGTTAACATAATTTGTTTTGTTTAACAAAGAAGCCTTCAGGAGGGCAATGCACATACCTTACACACAGTTCCTTCAGCTCCTTGGATCACTGTCAGTAACCAGGAGGGGGAAGCTTTGAACAGAGCCACCTGGAATCAAACAAAACAAGTTGTAGGCTCTCCAGTGTTCTACAGCCTTCCTGGTAAAACACAAAAGAGAGGAAAGTTAGAAAGAACCACACCTCCTCTCAGCAAGAGACACACATCTTCAGTTTGCTTCTCAGGCCTTTTTCTGTGTTTCACATGAGCACAAAGAGTGAAAATCAGTAGCTAAAAGGAAAGCTCTCCGAAAGGATGAGCTCCATCAGTGGATGAAGGAAGCTTTCCCCAGCAGCTGCATGTTGTGTGCACTCAAACACTCGGAACCAGGATTAAAACATGGCCAAGACTTCTCAAACTTTAACCTCCCTACCATTAATTTTGGATGGTATTAAACAAGGATTCTAGTCCTGGCAAGGCTAAGACAAGTCACAGTACAAACAGACATCAGCAATTGTCTTGGGGCGTGAAGCTAAAATGAAGTGGGTGACAACAGTTGTGGCATATGAAGTATGCAGTTGCTCTTTGGAAGTGCCACAGGAATGCTGGAGAAGAGCTAGAGGAGAGCCTAGGGAAGAAAAATGCAAACCAGACATCTACTGTGGAAGGTATTGATGTCTCCCCTCACTCCCCAGGCAGGAGAGCACTATATAAATAACACAGAAACAAAGTCACTGCTCAGAGTGCAGCAGCCTAAAGATAAATTAAAGCCCATGTAAATCACTGGACTCACAGATCTCAGTGAGAGCCAGACCCAACTGGGAAGAGAAACAAGAGGTCCCTCAGAGGATTAACCTCGTGTTCAGTGATACCAGCTACCAGAGCATTCACAAGGCTCAGAAAGAAGTGATACTACATTTTTCATCATGAATACCTGATAACAAACCTTCTGCTCACTGGGAAGCTTCCTATAAGCTCACACAGTGACTCAATTCAAAACTAAAGACCTGGAAGCATAGCCACTTCATCCATAATCTCCTTCTTACAGTTAGGCCAACACTCCTCATGTGGTAAAGCAACAGCCTCAGGGGTTGGCTTACAGCTTGGTGCCTCCTTAGAAGTTGAGGCAGGGATTCCAGCTGGATCTTCTCTCTTCTTCCTGACCCATCTGCTCTTCCTGATACAACACAGAATGCTGAGACATCCAACAGTATCCAGAATCATAGAACAGTTCCAGCTGGAAGAGACCTTGAAGATCATCAGTGCAGCCTTTGTCCTAGCCCTAGCAACCTGCTAAATGATGCCTCCCAATGCAACATCTACCTGGCTCTTAAACCCCTCCAGGGATGGGGACTCAAGCACCTCCCTGGGCAGCCTGTTCCAATGGCTCACAACCCTTGCAGCAAAGAAATTCCTCCTAATGTCTAGCCTGAACCTCACCTGGCACAATTTCCATCCATTTCCCCTTGTCCTATCACTCTCCACTAGGGAGAACAGAGCAGTCCCTGCCTCTCTACAACCTCCCTTCAGGTAGTTCTAGAGAGCAATGAGGTCTCCCCTCAACCTTCTCTTTTGCATGCTGCAGAAAACTTCAGAGAGCACCTCTCCAAAGCCTTTTCAGTGCCACACTTTGCCAGGCAGCTATCAGAAAGCTCTGTGCTGCCCCTGCCTGCTAAAATTCCTTGCCCTCAGCACCAGCCAATGAAGAGACTCATTACTCATGAGTCTTTAGAGCTTCTTTTCCCCAAAGGCAACATGCCCACAGTGTTAACCTGATTTTGCCATGACATCTGTACTGAGGTCAGGGCAATCAGCAGTGCAGCCAGTGATTTCTTCACGGCAGAGTTTGAGACTTGGGATGCAACAAGGATCTCTATCACTTACAAAATCAGTATAAAGAATTAAATAAGAAGCTTGATCCCAAGCTTGGAGGAGTGGCTGGAACCCCAGAAGTCTGTGCTGCTATCCAGCGTGACCTGGACAGGCTAGAGACATGGGCAGGGAGAAACTTAATGCAATTTAACAAGGGGAAGTGTAAGGTACTGCATCTGGGAAAGAACAACCCCATGGATCAGTACAGACTGGGAACTGATCTGTTGGAGAACAACCCTGGAGAAAAAGATCTAGGAGTGCTGGTGGATGGGAGGATGATCATGAGGCAGCAATGTGCCCTTGTGGCCTTGTGGCATCCTAGGATGCATTAAGAGGAGCGTGGCCAGCAGAGCCAGAGAGGTTATTCTCCCCTCTCCTCTGCCCTGGGGAGGCCTCACCTGGAATACTGTGTCTAGGTCTGGGCCCCTCAGCTCCAGAAGGCTAGGGAGCTGCTGGAGAGAGTCCAGCCCAGGGCCAGCAAGATCCTGAAAGGAGTGGAGCATGTGCCCTAGGAGGACAGGCTGAGAGAGCTGGGTCTCTTCAGCCTGGACAAGAGGAGACTGAGAGGAGACCTCAGGAATGTTTATAAATATGTTAATAGCAATATATCTGCTACACTCTGTATTACCATCACATATGAGATCAACACCAGCTGATGTCATAAGTGGCAATGAATATATATGTATAAATCTCATTGTGAACAGAGACTTGTCTAAATTAACTTTTGAGCCAGCTAGTTTGGTAGAGGTGACCAGCCTAGGGTGAGACTTGGTTACTGGACTTCTGAAGTTGGCTAATTTAAAGGAGCATATATCAAATGATTCCTTGCAGGTCCCTCTGAGGACATGAGACAGCCATCCTGGGTTTGGAGTTATACTACAGGAAAACAGGATCTGCTGATTGATGGTAAGGTAAGGCTGCTTATGAATTCAGCAACAGATGGTCATCTGAAGTACATGTTGTAATGCATTGTCCCTTTGGTCTTTCTAAACCAGCCCTACATTTCTACCTCATTTATTATTTAGAACTGGTGTGTTGCTTTGTGGTGAGGAATTTATGCTCTCAGATATTGACTTGGTGAAAAATCATAGGGTCATTTCGACTATTTCCACTCCAGCTAAGAAAAATAAGCCATCATCAGCTTTCTGGGGGCTGCAGCTGCCTCAGGACATGGTCTGACCTGAGGCTGATACAGCAGCCCAAGGAGCAGGGTGTTATACAGAAAATGAGCTTCTTTTCTAGCATTTCTAAAAGACCTAAATCCCTACTTTTGCTGGGGAAAAAGCTGGTGCCTTAATTAAATTAGAAATGAGAATGTAGCAGCATGTGATTTGAAACCTGAAAAATGTCAGGGCAAAAGTAATTTTTTTTTGTTTTAGGATGGGATCCTAAGTGTTTTTATATCTATATAATAAAACCTCTTTTGTTCACTCCCTAAACATAACTAGCAAAATGACACACACAGTTTTTGTCTCATCATAAGACTCTCCTGTGCTCAGTCTGCTTTCTAGCTGTACAGTAACAGGGATGGAGCATAAAAAAGATGTGGACCTATTGGAGCA
>VWZO01015918.1:21897-43162 GCA_013396975.1 Bucco capensis | reverse complement strand
ATTTCCCCCTTTCCCCCCCCCCCCCCCTCTCTAAAAACTAATGGAAAATGCAGAAAGTTGCAGTCTTTGCTTTGCCTTGGCCCCTTTAAGCTCAATGCCATCCCTGCTGCTTGTTGCCCTTGTAAATATTGCATTGCTTGCTGCATGCTGACCTAGATTTGAGAAGAGAGAAGCACACTTGGCTTTGGATGCTACAAGTGCCTGAAAAGAATGTCCCTGCTTGGGCCCAAAGGGCTGGGCACTGTCCCCTGAGTGGGAACTGACATGTCTCCACCCTGAGGGCAACTTCATGTGCAAGCAGCTCGGGCTCCCAGCTGATGCCTAGAAGGATCCAGCTTTCTCCTCTCTGGCAGGAGAGATGCCTGCTCCGCCAGGGCCTCGTGCCTCTGCTCTGCCAGGGCCTGTGCTCCTCTCCCAGTGCCTGCGCTCTGCCAGGGCCTCTGCTGAGCTCAGAGCCTGCGGGAACATCACAGAGCAGCATCTCGCTCCTCTGGGATTCACACAGCTCTCATTGCCTTTCTCCTTTATTTATATCTTTTTTATTTTGTGTTTTTAATTTTTTTTAAATTTATTTTGTGTTTTTAATTTTTTTTAAATTTATTTTGTGTTTTTAATTTTTTTTAAATTTATTTTGTGTTTTTAATTTTTTTTAAATTTATTTTGTGTTTTTAATTTTTTTTAAATTTATTTTGTGTTTTTAATTTTTTTTAAATTTATTTTGTGTTTTTAATTTTTTTTAAATTTATTTTGTGTTTTTAATTTTTTTTAAATTTATTTTGTGTTTTTAATTTTTTTTAAATTTATTTTGTGTTTTTAATTTTTTTTAAATTTATTTTGTGTTTTTAATTTTTTTTAAATTTATTTTGTGTTTTTAATTTTTTTTAAATTTATTTTGTGTTTTTAATTTTTTTTAAATTTATTTTGTGTTTTTAATTTTTTTTAAATTTATTTTGTGTTTTTAATTTTTTTTAAATTTATTTTGTGTTTTTAATTTTTTTTAAATTTATTTTGTGTTTTTAATTTTTTTTAAATTTATTTTGTGTTTTTAATTTTTTTTAAATTTATTTTGTGTTTTTAATTTTTTTTAAATTTATTTTGTGTTTTTAATTTTTTTTAAATTTATTTTGTGTTTTTAATTTTTTTTAAATTTATTTTGTGTTTTTAATTTTTTTTAAATTTATTTTGTGTTTTTAANTTTATTTATTTTATGTTTTAATTTATTTTGTTTTTTAGTTTTTAAATTTATTTTATTTTTTAATTTATTTCATTTTTTAATTTTTTAATTTATTTCATTTTTTAAATTTATTTTCTATCATTTTATTTGTTATTTCTTTTCTTTTTAATGTCTTTACTAACTCTTGTGCAGCAGAGCAGAGCATTGTTTGCAAGCTTAACCAGCACAGCTACAAACTGCAGTTACAAACCCTTTCCGTACCCTGGCTCTGAGGTGCAAATAACCCAAAGCAGCAGCAAAAGAGCTTTGGGAAAGATTCTAACCAAGAGTTTGGTGAAGTGAACTCCTCTCCCTTTTGTGGAGTTGCCAGATCTTCATGCTCTTTGCCTTTTCTTTCCCTAGAGTCACACTACAAACAAGCCCAAATGTCTCCTCACTTCCTGCCAGTGCTGGGCTAACTGAACCCCTATTAGACTTCCCCTAGTTGTCTCTTCACTCCCTGCCAGTGCTGGGCTAACTGAACCCCTATTAGACTTCCCCTATTTGTCTCTTCACTCCCTGCCAGTGCTGGGCTAACTGAACCCCTATTAGACTTCCCCTATTTTAAACCAGTGGCTGACAAGTTTCTTTGCATGCTTGGAATGGGAACAAAGCCAATTTCAGGCAGTGGCTCCTGAGGAGAAGGAATCCCAAAAGCTGAAAGATCAATTAAATTGTTTCCTCAATGAGTGTTTAAAAATATTTCACCTCCAGAGAGGAGCAGCTGCAGAAATTGGGGGGGGGCATGTGGAGCTTGGTTGTTGCTTAGAAGCTCAAGGAGGTTGAGAGTACTCAGCACTGTAGTAGATGGGAAATGAGTTGGTAAGCTGGCTAGCTTCTAGAAGACCAACAAAACCCCACAGGAAGCTTAATCAATGCATTAGCATCCTTCTGGTAACTGGAAAGAGTCCTTGACGACACCAAGCTGATCCCACACCCATGGCCTAGCTCCATCACAGCACATTAAATCACCATATGGAAAGAACTCAATCACAGTATCCCAGTATGTCAGGGGTTGGCAGGGTCCTAGAAAGCTCATCTAGTGCAACCCCCCTGCCAGAGCAGGAGCACCTAGACCAGCTCACACANACTGATCCATGGGCTTGTTCTTTCCCACATGCAGTACTTTACACTTCCCCTTGTTCAATGTCATTCAGTCTCTCCCTGCCCATGTCTCTAGCCTGTCCAGGTCACTCTGGATGGCAGCACAGCTCCTGGTGTGCCAGCCACTGCTCCAAGCTTGGGATCATCTGCAAACTTGCTGAGGGAACACTCTCCCCCTTCATCCAGATCATTGATGAATATATTGCACAGTCCTGGCCCCAGCACTGACCCCTGGGGCACACCACTAGGCACAGGTCTCCAGTTAGATTCTGCTCCACTGACCACAACTCTCTGGGCTCTGTCCTTCAGCCACTTCCCAATCCATCTCACAGCACAGTCTCCCAATCCATACTTCTTAAGTTTGGCAATGAGGATACCATGGGAGACAGTATGGAAAGCTTTGCTAGAGTCAAGAAAAACCACATCCAGTGCTTTCCCCTCATCTATCCACCTAGTTATTTCATCATAAAAGGCTATCAGATTAGTCAAGCAGGAGTTCCCCTTGTGGAATCCATACTGACTACTCCTAATAAGCCTCCTCTCCTCCATGTACTTGGAGATAGTGGCAAAAACTCCATGTTTGGATGAAGAATTTGGACCTCAACTCTCCTTCTCCAAATCCTTTTATGGTCCAAATCTCTACAGAGGTTAGAAAAGCCTCACAAAATCTCTAAAAGATCCAACTCTTCACACTCAGATGTTATGTGTTTGATGAAACATCATCAACCTCTTGCTTCCCTAATGCATTTGACTCATGAAACCAAAGGCTTTGAAGAACTTCTGCTCAGAGAACCTTTCTCTGTCTCAAGTCTCACATCTCAGTGAAGAAACAAGACTTTTCTCTATTTTTCCCCAGCATCACTCATCTGGAATTGGGTTATGTCCCTTGGCACCTCTTAATTATGCTGAACACTCCCCTGGAGCATCCCATAATCCCTGTTTCTGATGACATTCAGATAATTGAGGCTGCACTGTGGTTTAGATTGGAAAAAAAATTGGATTTGTTTCTCATTCTTTTTGTTTTAAATCACCTGAAGGACTGCTGCTCACTTGCTGAAGAGTTCCCTCAGGCTTATTGCACTGCTGCAGGGCAGAACTCCTCTGAGCTTTGGATAAATCCACTCAATCACAGGCAAAGAACAATGAAACTAGAGATGTCACAGCTTTAGGATGTGACCCTGCAAGAAATCATCTAGGTTGGTCAGAGAACATCTCCATCCTTGGAAATCTTCCAGGCTTAGGTAGGCAAAGAGATAACTGAGTTGCTTTAGTTTGGGAGACCCTCTTGCTTTGAGTGGGAGTGTGGATGAGATGATTTCTTCTACCAGCAAGAGTTCTGTCATCATTCCTTCCATGAGCTGTTGCTAGGATTGTTGGGATTCTATCAGAGCACACAAGCTCCAGTTCAAGGAATCATCCAAGCACAGGCCAGAGGACTTGAGCACTAACAGGATGGCTTAAAATCATCTCCTGAAACAGGAGCCTTGCATCACACTGGAAAAGCCCAAAACCAGAAGAGTGGAAGAGGGAGGCCACATATTGAAAGAGGATTAAAGAGGTTAAAGGATCTGAATAAAGCATGGAGTAAGGAGCAGGGTGAGAGGAAGGAGACAGACACAAAGCAACCAACCACAGCAAAATACCAACTGCACAAAGCCAAACCCTAAGTGAGCTGAAGCTGCCAGTTCCTTCTGGATTGCCCAGTAAATAAAGCACAAGAGAACAAAAGGAAAGGTTAAAAAGGGGAAGATTGTTTCTTTTACATCTCAATCCCATTTTCCATTCCTAACAGCAAGGCTCCAAGGGGAAGAAGTCCAAGCTGCTACTCACCTGCCCTTTTGGGAGGTAACAGCTTTGGGTGCAGATGTCTTAGCTCTTTTCTCCTCCAATCCCCAATTTTTGCCTCCTAGAAGGCTTCTGCTTGCTTTTCCTGAGCAAGGCCTTTTCCTGGCAGTACTCCAGCCCTGGATTTCAGCCTCCACATCATGTTGTTGCCTTTCCATGGCAAGGAAGGTTTCCAACCTAGCTCTGAAGCAAGTCCAGATTTACAGCTACTCATCTGTAGCCAGGACTTGCTTCTCTTTCAGAGCTTTCAGATCCATGGTGGGATCTGCTTCCCAGTTCTCCTCTGGACATGCCAGCCCCAAAGCAATCCTACTCCATCATTTGAGGAGGGTAGAGAGAGCACAAGAGCAGACAGAACACTGGATTCTCCTGGGATCAGGAGCCATAAAGCCAACTGCTCTTGTCAGGCTTGTGGAGCTTGCTTCAAGCAGGTGGCTTCACATTTTTTTGCCTTAGTCAGTAGAAAACTCTGGTTAGTACATAAAAGTATGACAGTTGCCAGGTGTTCCTCACTGATCTGAGCCAGAGATGTTCCTCTGCTTGGCCTCTTCCTCTCAGTTGCCTTGCTCTGTTCTATAGGCATAATGCTGCATAGCAAACCAAGAGAAGAGCTGCTAAAATCATCACTGCTCCCCACTAAACTACTCCAGCCTGGAAATAGAGCCATCCTAAAGTCCCAAGAGTGTTTTGACCCTTGCTTGATTGAAAGCAGTCTCCTCTTGTCCAGGCTGAAGAGACCCAGCTCTCTCAGCCTGTCCTCCTAGGGCACATGCTCCACTCCTTTCAGCATCTTGCTGGCCCTGGGCTGGACTCTCTCCAGCAGCTCCCTATCCTTCTGGAGCTGAGGGGCCCACAACTGGACACAGCATTCCAGGGGAGGCCTCCCCAGGGCACAGGAGAGGGGAGAAGAACCTCTCTGGCTCTGCTGGCCACGCTCCTCTTCATGCATCCTAGGATGCCATTGGCCTCTTGGCCACAAGGGCACATTGCTGCCTCATGGGCATCCTCCTAGACATTTCCAGCCAGGAAAGAGCCTGTCATGTTTCAGCATGGTTTGTTTTGCTCCCACATCTTCACAAACACCACAAAGAAGAAATGTTTCCCCTTTCCCAAGCTCTTGCTCAAGGTAGTGTATTTATTTCCCCTCTCCAGCCCTGTGCTGGATTGGAATGTGACCTCAGCCCTGCAGTGCCTCATGCTCTCTCCTGGAGTGTTTTGGTTGCAGCAGGCCAGAGCTGTGCTGGGAAGGGTTTTATTCCTCAGTGATGAGGTGTTGGAGCAGTTTCTCTGAGGAGAGGGAATGAGCAGAAGCAAGCCAATTCCTCCTGGCCCTCTGACCCTCCAAGCATTCCCAGATGCTGGCCCCAGCCCCTTGTGCAGCTGGAGTGCAGCAGCACACAATAAGGCTGGGACCATAAAAGTGGAAAGAGGTAGGGAAAGCAAGGGGAGAAAAGAAATCAATGTAAACTGTGGGCTGGGCTGTGAAATGAATCCTCTGGAATGGGAATGCTGCCAGAAGCAATGCAGCTCAGTCAGCTGGCAAAGAATTATTGGGAGGAATACGTGACCTGAGGAAAAGCTGAACTGATAAAGAAGGTTTGCACTTGTTTGATCCAGCACATCTAGATGCTGTTGGAACAACCCCTCCAGGGATGCTGACTCCACCACCAGCCTGGGCCAATGCCTAATGAGGCTTTCAGGGAAGAAATGCTTCCCAATATCCAACCTGAACCTTCCCTGGCACAACTTGAGGCCATATGTGTGAGTTGCTCATGAAATTGGTTTGCCTTTCAGTTTCCATGTGTTGGAAGGAGCAGGTTGTTGTCAAGGTTATTGAGGTGGAAAAGGCCAACTAGCTTTCCCAGCAAAGATAAACAGGGATAGAAATCAGTATTCCAGGAGAAAGAGCTAAAGCAGTTGGGCTTTGTGTCTGACAATGCATTTCAGCCAGCATGAACCAAAGAAAGGGACACTCCTGGCTCCAGGGGAAGCTAAATCAGGATTCCATCCTTGCTGATGGATCTGACTATCCAAGTGTCACAGCTGCAGGAGCCTGCTACCTCCTCAAGAGCTGCAGCTCTGGAGAGGCAGAGGAAAGGGAATTGGGTCTCCTCTGTCATTAATCTTACAGTCATCATGCATTTCTTTCTCTTTCACTGCTGAATTAAGCTATTGTCACTGCACATTTCTGGGGTTTGCCTGATAGCATCTCACCTCCCAGCTGAGGCTATCCAGGGATATGAGGGATGTTCTTGATACATTTGTTCTCTTCAGGCACCTCTGTTTCAGCAGCTTGGTAGACCAAGTGGGGTGTTGATCCCCCAAATGACTTCTTATTAGGAGCCTCACACCTGTATTGATATTGGAATCTTCATTTTCCTGATCTACCTCCCAAATTCCACAGCTCTGAAATCCTCACCTGCTTCCTTTATTTCTTGTTCTTGTTTTGTGTGTAGTTTTTCAGCAGCTAAAGAATGAACAGTAGTGTACCTTGTGTGCTTCTGCCCTCCTGGTGTAGTGGGCATCATCTCAGAAAGGGGAATAAATCAGCCCAAACCTGTGGAGGTTATGGAGTCAGGAAGTGACCTTGGAGATAGTAAAGTGTACCACAGAGCATCAGCCCAAAGCTGTTTGCTAGTGGATGGATCATGAGGTGTTCTCCACTAAACCTCTGTGTGAGCTGGTCTAGGTGCTCCTGCTCTGCCAGGGGGGTTGCCCTAGATGATCCTTCTAGGGCCCTGCCACCCCCTGATATTCTGTGATATGCCCTAAGAGTTTTCATTTTTGCTGTGGCACTGTGGAACGAATGAGGCCAGAAAGTGACTTCCTTGGCTCCATCACAGCAGCTGCACAAGAGCAGTAGAGGTTTGCTCTCTTGCTCCTTGAAGACCTCAATCCCCACCTCACTGTAACCTCCTTTCAGGGAGCTGTAGGAAGAGAGTAGGTCTCCTCTGAGCTTCCAATCCTAATTTTGACCATTTGCCAACCATTCAGCCCCTTGTCTCCTCAAATCAGGAGGTTCAGAGCATCATCATTACCTTTTTATCCCTTCCTATCTACTTTTAAAAGTAACTTCTGAGAGGACACACCACCACCACTTAGGTTTAATTACTCCCTATCATTTTGAAGTCATTCAGCAAAGCAATGATAGTGGAAAATATACATTTTTGGGGGGCAGAGCAGTTTGATTTTTTGGTCACTTAAAGATTCTACATGAAAAAGAAAAAGCTAATTAGAAAAGCAGCTACATCCTATCCTTCTCCCTCTACTTCTGGCAAGCTGACAGCTGCTCAAGAGTGATCAGAGCCTGGCCTATTTCTCAAGGACCTCAGGAGATTAGAAGAGTTTCAATCACAAGCTTAGGAAAATGCCTAAAGCCATATTTTTTTTTAAAGGATCTTCTATTATGAATAAAAAAAAAAAGTGAAATCAAGCAAATTTTGCTCCTCAAAGTGGCAGAAAGACTGTAAACAAAGCTTTGAGGACAGCCTGAAACACCTCACACTGACATGGACTCCTCAAGGGGCTAGGCTGAGCACACTCACTCCAGAGGATCCAAGGGGCCTCCTCTTCCTTCCCTTCAAGGACCCAAAGGGCTCCCCTTCCTTCCCTTCAAGGACCCAAAGGGCTCCCCTTCCTTCCCTTCGAGGACCCAAGGGGCTCCTCCCCCTTCAAGGATGCAAAGGGCCCAATGGTCCCCCTTCAAGGACCCAGGAACCTACAGGGCTCCCCCTTCAAGGACCCAAGACCATTCTTGGTCACTATATAAGGTTCTTGGATCCCTAGCATATTCTCCTTTTGGGCTATTGCACATCAATTCCCTTGGGTTTTGTTGTTACTGCTTCTCTTGGCAGACAAATTCCAGGCACGAGGCAGCCACATCATCAGTGGCATGTGAAACTACTTTATTTTAACAGCTACAAAGAGCCCAGTTTGGCCTTTTTTTTGCATCCATGTCTAACACTGAGGAGAGTTTTAATTAGAACTGATAAACATGAATATTCATCACAATGTGAAAATCAGATCGTGGTGGGGAGGGATATAAATACACAGATTCTCTCCTTAGTTAGCTTCTACTACGAGTATTTTGGGCTGGATAATACCCATTTTGGGTTCAGTGCATAGTAGAGAGACACACACAAGGATGTAGGAGGGAAGGAGTAAATTTAAAGGAGTAAATATCCTCTCAGTTTGGAAGAGCTCATGGAAATTCACTGATTAAAGCAGAATTAGACTCATATTTTCCAGAGGAGACTTAGATGATTTGACTCTTTTCTTCCCAGCAGCTCAAGATATTGTCCTTTTGCAATTAGTGTTAAATATTTGTGAGGTTCTTTGGAAAGAGGAATAATAACAATAAAAGAAACCCCAAACCTTGCAGAAGAGTTTATTTTAGCCCTTTCTTTGTTGAAATAAAATGAGTTTATTATCTTCCTTTCTGACTCTTATTATCCAAGCAAGTGATGTTTGGCCTTGGCAAACCCTCAATTGTTTTATGTTCCCATTTCATGCTTGGGTATCACTCAAGGTTAAATAATAACAATCAGAAGGTAGGATAATAAATATTGGGCCAAGTAGTTTGAGATTGAGAAGGTTAAAAAGACAAAAGAAAAAACAACCCCACAAGCCCAAAAGCACCAAACAGCCCAAAAGGAATTGCAGAGCTGCCACCAAAATGTCATTAATAACTGGACCTTTGGTGGGAGAGGATTGCAAGGTTAATTAATCATGCTGCAAAACTAATAATTAATCCTCTCTCAGGTTTGGCATTCAAAGGAAAAAAAAGATGACTTTGGGGACAGGAAAATGTAGGTCATCCAAGTAAAGCTAAGGACATCCTGGTGGGATTTCCATCCTCTAAGTGAATTGTTTTTAACAATTCATTGACTGCTAGCTCTATTTTTCTCTGTATAAAGCTCTATTCTACACTAGCTGGAGGAGCCTTTGGCTTGTGACTCACACAGTGAGGTCTGTTGGGTATTTTTAGTAGGATATAACTTCATTTACTCCTTGTCTTTTTGGCCTTTGAATCTTTCCTTCCCCTCCCTGAAGCCAAAGGCAAAATTCCCACTGAATGGAAGAATGCTGATGAACTTAAAGTCTCCATTATTAGACTTATATTTAGCATCATCTCCCTTGTCCCTCATCTGTCCCTGATCATCTAGGCCAACAAGGGAAAGGTTTTTTGGGGAGGGGAAGGAAAGGTGATGCTTGATGTGTTTCCATCTTTGGTGACACAGCTCATAACCTAAACCATGTGGAAGCCTCAGGGAGATCTTGTCTAAAGAGATCAATAGTACAGGAAAGCTGAAGGGGGAATTTTTCCTTGCATTTTGTCACCCTTTCCACTACCCTTCATGAATATTCATCTCCCAACCAAAGGCTCAGCTAATAATCCTAGGAAAATCATCCCATTAATTAAGTGGGAGGCTGGATTTTCAGTTAATGGACCAAGCTGAAGACAAGGGCAGTTAACACTATAACAAACTACAAGAATATAACCAATTTCAAGGGGATTATTGCTATCATAAACCCTATTAAATGGTTTATAAAGGCAATAGCTTGGGTTTTTCCCCTCTTTCTTTCTTTTCCTTGAGTTATATAAATGAGAGACTGCTTTGTGACATAAGATGTTTCCAACCAATTTTCTAAGCATTTAGGATTCAGGGACTGCTGATAGGCATAGATCAGGAATATTTTCAGTGGGGGGGGGGGGAAATCATTAACTCCTTTCTGTGTTCAGGATTCACTGAAGCTGATGTAGAGAAGCACCAGCAGATCCAGGCTCTGCTGCCTTCCATTGCCACTTCAGCACTTCCAATACTATCTGCAAGACAATCCCATCACAAGGCCAAAGGAGGAGGAAAATAAAAGATATTGGAAGTCATTTCTTCAGCTAGAGAGTTCAATAACTCTGTTTCTAACTTCAATGGCCACAGAGAGACATTCCTAACTGCCAGGCCATCCAAACATGACAAGAGCCAGTGTGACACTCCCAGGAGAGGATGGAGGGAAAGGGAAAGCTTTAGCAAAGCTTTTGANTAGGGAGCTGCTGGAGAGAGTCCAGCCCAGGGCCAGCAAGATCCTGAAAGGAGTGGAGCATGTGCCCTAGGAGGACAGGCTGAGAGAGCTGGGTCTCTTCAGCCTGGACAAGAGGAGACTGAGAGGAGACCTCAGCAATGCTTAGAAATATGGGAAGGGTGAGTGTGAGGAGGAGAGAGCCAGGCTCTGCTCCATGGCATCCAATGGTAGGACAAGAGGGAATAGGAGCAAGTTGGATCACAGGAGGTTTAGTATTAAGCTGAGGAGGAACTTGTTTGCAGTTCAGGTGCCAGAGCACTGGCCCAGGCTGCCCAGGAGCCTGTGGAGTCTCCTTGTCTGGAGCCATTGCAGAGCTGCCTGGACACATTGCTGTGTGAGCTGGTCTAGGTGATCCTGCTCTGGCAGGGGGGTTGCACTAGATGAGCTTTCTAGGGCCATTCCAACCTCTGACATCCTGTGGTACTGTGATCTCTTTCCTTTTATTGTTATTATTGTCATGCAAGCTGCTTTAGAAGTCTCTCTCCCTCATTCCCCTCCCTTTGGGAAGGCAGAGAAGTTCATAAGCAACACCTGTGCCTCATTTCTTGCCCAGGCCAGCCCTAAGCCCTGGGGCCATAGTGACCCAGCACATGTGCCTAGCACAGCACTGATCACTTAACCACCATCACCTGCTCTCTGAGTTCACAGTGATCACCCAGAGCAAAGTCCAGCACAGCCTTTGGGGCTCCCTGAACCCCTCAGGTGTGTCTCATTGTCCACTGAGGCACAAATAAGTCAAGCAACACCCAAAGTCATGGAGAAAAATACATCACTAACTTCAACACCAGAAAGCCAGGACACTCCTTACTTGAGATTTTAAGCTTTAGAGGATGAGGTTTGACTAGTTAGGGACTTGTTCAATCTGTCTGAACAACAGAGACCCTGATCCTTCAGGAGGGGTCCTGGAGCATAAAAGCATTCATCACAGAGCCTAGTCACCCAAGAAAATCATCTCTACTGCTCAGCTTCCCCAGGAGCCAAAAAGTTGTCCCAATCAATGCTTGCCCCTCTCCATTGCAAAGAGCTTTAGTCAACTGAGCTCCTGACAGTTGGGCTTAAAAATCTGCCTGCCTTTTATTGCTTTTGGGTAGGATTCCTGCAGTCCTGGCACTGACAGAACATACCAGAAACACAACAGGAAAAGCTGCAGGTTAGAACGTTTTTGGCATCAAAATCATTTGGTTTTCAACCTTTTCTACAGAAATCTGACTTTTAAAACATCTATTGTTAAAGCAAAGGAGGGAACACAAAGCCAGGTGATACCAGATAAAGCCAAGCCTCTCAAGAGCTGATGGATCCAGGGAAGCCTCACAGGAGCAAAACAAGACCAAGCCTGAGCCCAACAGGCAACAAACACCTCACAATTTCACAGTTCCTTCCAAAAATTACACCAAAACACAGAAACCTTGGTCCTGAAAGAACAAAATTGCTATCTAGCTGGCCTCAAATCTTTGCTCCTTCACCACAGCAACCCTCAGAGCTCTCAGTTTGCAGCAGATCCTCAGAGGTTGTCAGGCTTCCCAAAGCAAAACTCTCTTCCCAAAGCCACACAGCACAAACTCCAAATCCTTCTCAAGAGTCCAACTTACCTCCAGCTTAGGATTGTCCTTCAAGAAGCCTTTTTTCATCCTTTTGCTCCTGGAAGCAGATCACAGTGTTGCTGCTGCTCCAGCCTGGTGCCTCTGAAGAGAAGTTGCTCCTCACCTCTTCCTGACCTTTAATCTTCTGCACCTGGACCACTTGGGAACCAATCCTCAATTGAAGCTTGGCTTAACCCTTTCAGCATTGCACAGAGCTGATGAACACTTGGGAAAAGAAAGGTTAAAGACTGGATCAGAGAATATCCTGAGTTGGGAAGGACTCACTCCAATGATGAGGGAAGGATCATTGAGTCTATGGACAACACAAACCTGCAAGTACTGCAGCTTCTAGATCTCTTGGTGGGTGTTCTTTGGTGCCTCAGGCTCTGGATCAACCAGAAGAGGCTGCTCCTGTAGCTTTGCACCTGGAAGAGGGGAATTCCTAACCACTGAGGGAGAGATACTTTGAGGGGGGGAGTGAAAAAAGAAGGAATTAAAGGCTAAACTCAAGCATGACGAATGAAAAAGGATGCCATGGCTGAGCAAAGCCAAATGACAGAAGCCTTCTCAATCTGTCACCTTCTGTGGTGGCATCTCTGCAGCTTTTACACTTGTCATTGTATTGGGAAATAAATGTGTCATTCCACACAGGAACAGGCTGGATTAAGCAAGAGGTCTACGAGAGGGTAGAAAACTCTGCTTTTCTGATCTGATTTCCCTCTCCCTCCCCTTATGCAAAGTTTGCTTTATGATTGATGAAGTCCTTGCCCAGAAGCACCCTAAGGAAGCCTTTCTGGGGACATGGTGCCTTTTTCTTCTGGGTCCTGGTGGGTGACCACAGTGTTTTGCTGCTCTTGGTGTTCTTCCCTGCCTGTAAGTGCCTCCTTGGCCCCAATGTTCTCATTAGCATCCACCCTATCCTCAGGAAACACAGAGCAAGTCACTTTTGGGGCTTGTGGAGTTGTCTCCTGCTTCATACACAGGATTTATCCTCAGAAAAACTTGTGATTTCTGACCTTGATATGTATGGAAAATCTTCCCTGGGCATGCTGCCAGGCATTTGGTTTGATATCTACATTTTTTTTTCACCCTCTTGATCATCTTGTTGTATTTTCTTTCCCCCTTCTGGCTTCTTGCCTTTTTTCATAGCTACTTCAGGGCTCATCATCTTTACCCAAAAACATTGGCATTCCACATCTTTCCAGGCAGACCTTTTAAGTGTTGTTCCCAATAATATGCTGTGAAAAACAGGGAAAAGAATCCACAAGTGTCTAACTAACTTAGGAATTCACTGACTTTACTGGAGGCAAAAAAGAAAAAGAGGAGAGGGGCAGACAAATTGTCAACCAGATCTGGAGGCTTGGCAAGGCAAAGCTTTTGTCTCCTATCATTTAGCTTGTCCAGGCATTTAGGTTGATCAAAATGCAAATCACCCACTGAAGATCTCATGATTAGGCCAAAAGATGGTGAATTACTCCTCAGAGGAAAAGATGATGACAAAACATTCCCTGCCAAGTTGTATTCTCAAGGCCATCTCCAGAGGAACAAAGGTTATCCAAGCTGACCTTGAGCTCTCTCTGAGGACAGGACACACACACACATTACCCAAATTAGATGTTCCTCAGGAGAAAACTGTAACTTTCCAAGCTTATCACATTTCATGGAAGGTGAAGATTTTTGCCCTTGAAAAGGGAGGAAGCCTGCCTGAAGCTAAAGCAAATTAATCTTGTTGACCTTGGCCTTGACTCTGCTTTCGGTTAAGTTAACAGAAACCCTCCTGGTGAATTCCATGGAGACCTGGATCAAGCCTCCTGTTGGAGTGAAATCCAAAGCTTTAGGACAGAGAAATTCCAAGCAATGCTAACATTACTGACATACACCAAGATCTTCTAATACTGAGGACTTCTTGCCCCAGGTAGGTTGAGTGTCTCTTGTATTGACAAACCAACTCGTGTATGGACACTGGAATCTTGGTTCATGGTGGAAAGGAATCAATTGATAATTAAGAATCACTTGATAATTAAGAATCACTTGATAATTAAGAATAATTTTATATAGCTTTATAATTTATAAGCTTTATAATGAGATGATATGTCCAGATAGGTTGTCTCTTGTATTGACAAACCAACTTGTGTATGGACACTGGAATCTTGGTTCATGGTGGAAAGGAATCAATTGATAATTAAGAATCACTTTGTAATTAAGAATCACTTGATAATGAAGAATCACTTGATAATTAAGAATAATTTTATATAGCTTTATAATTTATAAGCTTTATAATTAGATGATATCTCCAGATAGGTTGAGTGTCTCTTGTATTGACAAACCAACTCGTGTATGGACACTGGAACCTTGGTTCATGGTGGAAAGGAATCAATTGATAATTAAGAATCACTTTGTAATTAAGAATCACTTTATAATTAAGAATAACTTTACAATTAAGAATAACTTTATAATTAAGAAGCTTTTTAATGAGATGATATCTCCAGATAGGTTGAGTGTCTCTTGTATTGACAAACCAACTTGTATATGGACACTGGAATCTTGGTTCATGGTGGAAAGGAATCACTTTATAATTGAGAATCACTTTATAATTAAGATTCACTTTATAATTAAGAATAATTTTATATAACTTCATAATTAAGAAGCTTTATAATTAGATGATCTCTCCAGAACTTCATGGATGCAGTGGCTCCATCCAAGCATTAACACATAAGGCCTAGATACCAGACCAAAAGCATGATGTAACATAGACAAAAATGATTCATTATGCCAAAAGAAAAAGGAATTTTCTCTCTCCAACCAGCATTATTAAGAGCTTATGACTGAAAAAAAAAATGAACAGCTGAGAACACATCACCACTAAAAGCTAGTTCTTGGAAGCTGGGAAGTGCCAAGTGAAAGCCCAAAGTTCCATGTGAATTCCAGCCCATCTGCTCTGTGCATTAAACTGTCTCCCATGGCCTGAGTCATTGTATATTTGATTTATTCAGGTTATAAGGAGAAGTCTAACTCAGAGTTAGACACATGTACATCTGAAATGAATACATCCTTAACATTTCAGCCTTGCTGAGGCTTCCTTTAGCTTGTGCCTCTAAAGTGGATTCTGAAGGTCATGACTCAAACAGAAGGAGCTGTATTTTCTATTTTTGGTCTGGTTTTAATTTGGCTAATCTTTCCATTAAATATAGCTATTTATGACATTGGTTAAAAGCCTAGCCTGCTAATTTAGCTTCCAAAATAATAATAGCTAAAAAAAAATAAAAATAAATCTAATGGAGTTGTATTGGAAGTTTTCCATCAAATTAATGTTCCAGGCTTAATGGATGTCTGAGGTATCGTTATTAACAGGAATATTCCATCAGCTCAAAATCAGAGCCTTTGAATTGGTGATCTGATACAGCTAGAGCCAAGCCTAGTGAAAGCTGGAGCTAGGCCAAAGTACCCAGGAATTCAATTCAAACACCTCGTGGAGGTTAATGCTTTCCCAGTATTTACTTTAATTAGTGTTTTATTAAATGCTCCATTTCACTCCCAGACTTGGGCAAGAGGAGCAGCCAGCCTGTGGGGAGAGGAGGGATGAAACAGAGCTAAGATCACTTTACTTTCTCCACAGCTGTCAAAAATGTCAATTTTCTCTCTTATTTCTAGGGTTATGTTGGTTTTGGCTCCACCACCATGTCATCAAGAAAGTCAGATGAAGTATCACACACTCTACCATGGCCAACCCAAACAGATGTTCTACTCAGGGACAGGGTTTAGTGGCATGTTAGAGAGAGAGAGATGCTTGGACTTGATGATCTTACAGCTCTCTTGCAGCTTTAATGATGAATGTCTTCCCTGTGAGGAGGTCAGAGCACTGGAATAGATTGCCCAGACAAGTTGTGCAGTCTCCTACGCTTCGGAGACATCCCAAAACTGTCTGGACACAAAGTGGTGTGAGAGTTGATCCTGTTAGAGCAGAGAGGTTGGACTAAGTGACCTCTGGTGGTCCCTTCCAACTCCTTAACCATCCTGTGGCATAGAAAAATGAAATGGTGAAGCAGAAAAGAAACTAAGTGTTAGTAGGATGCTTGCTAGTCCATGGCAGTGCTAAGTCTGGCAGCTTGTTGGGTAGATTACAGAATCACAGTATGTTAGGGTTTGGCAGGGCCCTAGAAAGATCACCTAGTGCAACCCCCCTGCCAGAGCAGGAGCACCTAGACCAGCTCACACAGCAATGTGTCCAGGCAGCTCTGCAATGGCTCCAGACAAGGAGACTCCACAGGCTCCTGGGCAGCCTGGGCCAGTGCTCTGGCACCTGAACTGCAAACAAGTTCCTCCTCAGCTTAATACTAAACCTCCTGTGCTCCAACTTGCTCCCATTGCCTCTTGTCCTACCATTGGATGCCATTGAGCAGAGCCTGGCTCTCTCCTCCTCACACTCACCCTTCCCATATTTCTAAGCATTGCTGAGGTCTCCTCTCAGTCTCCTCTTGTCCAGGCTGCAGAGACCCAGCTCTCTCAGCCTGTCCTCCTAGGGCACATGCTCCACTCCTTTCAGGATCTTGCTGGCCCTGGGCTGGACTCTCTCCAGCAGCTCCCTATCCTTCTGGAGCTGAGGGGCCCACAACTGGACACAGCATTCCAGGGGAGGCCTCCCCAGGGCACAGGAGAGGGGAGAAGAACCTCTCTGGCTCTGCTGGCCACGCTCCTCTTCATGCATCCTAGGATGCCATTGGCCTCTTGGCCACAAGGGCACATTGCTGCCTCATGGGCATCCTCCTAGCCACCAGCACTCCGAGAGCTTTTTCCCCAGGGCTCTTCTCCAACACATCAGTTCCCAGTCTGGACTGATCCATGGGCTTGTTCTTTCCCACATGCAGTATTGCACACTTCCCCTTGTTAAATGTCATTCAGTTTCTCCCTGCCCATGTCTCTAGCCTGTCCAGGTCACTCTGGATGGCAGCACAGCTCCTGCTGTGCCAGCCACTGCTCCAAGCTTGGGATCATCTGCAAACTTGCTGAGGGAACACTCTCCCCCTTCATCCAGATCATTGATGAATATATTGCACAGTCCTGGCCCCAGCACTGAGCCCTGGGGCACACCACTAGTCACAGGTCTCCAGTTAGACTCTGCTCCACTGACCACAACTCTCTGGGCTCTGTCCTTCAGCCAATTCCCAATCCATTTCACAGCACAGTCTCCCAATCCATACTTCCTAAGTTTGGCAATGAGGATACCATGGGAGACAGCATCAAAAGCTTTGCTAAAGTAGATGCTTAAAATACTCATCCCTCCAAGCCACCCACAAATCCCTGCCCTGCTGCTGGTCTTCTTGTAGCTTTTGTTATTAGCAATGGTGATTTGGCCCCAAGCAAGGCATTTTAAAGCAACTTTTGTAAGCTGGATGCCAGGGACCAAGAGAGACTGAGCCATCTTCTTCCACAAGATAGCTAATCCTCTAATAGCTAGCATGAGGTGTTTGGCACACATCCCAGAGGGAAGGACAGAGGTGATCAATAGCAAACATTCACAAGCAAGTGGAGCAAGCCAAGAGGAGACAGGCTCAGTGTGGAGAGAAGAGAGAATGCAGAAGCTAAGGGAAGCAGAGTATTTGGACACTGTGGAGGTTATGGAGTCAGGAAGTGACCTTGGAGACATCCAAGTGTACCATGGAGCAGAGGTCTTCTTCTTGGTCACCATGAAGAGCTGGGGACAGAGGAGATTCAGGAGCTTGGATGTGATCAGACTCCTTCTTGGTCACCATGAAGAGTTGGGGACAGAGGAGATTCAGGAGCTTGGATGTGATGGATCAGACTCCTTCTTGGTCACCATGAAGAGTTGGGGACAGAGGAGATTCAGGAGCTTGGATGTGATGGATCAGACTCCTTCTTGGTCACCATGAAGAGTTAGGGACAGAGGAGATTCAGGAGCCTATGCTATGAGATTTAGCATCCTTAAAAACCTCCTGCCATCTAGGGGATTGGACTAGATGACATTTAATGGTCCTTTCCAACCCAAATTCTATGAAAATCTCCTATGAAGGTTGTTGTGTAAGAAAGAAGGTTTGTTTGACAACTAGTAATAAGGGAAAGATGCTTTTCCCTCTCTCCTGTCTACACTTAATTCTATTATAGTAGGAAAAAAACCTCAGAAAAACAATCAATAAAGCCTTAAATCACCTCAGAAGGGAGGGAGACAAGTGAGAGTAAATCAATAGCTGCTGTGTAACTCTGAAGAAGAAGATTCAAAGGAAGCAGGCAGAACCCAAATCGTTTTGTTGCTGGGTGTCTTGGTGAATGATAGCTCTGGGACCCAAACTCCAGCAAGATTTGTCAGTTAGTCATAATGAATGTTTGCAATTATGAGACAAAGTGAGTTTTAATTCAATTGTCTCTGAATAGACAGCAGAGCATAAAATACATCCTTGCAGGAGAGGCAGGAAAACAAATCAGGGTTGTTTACAAAGACTCCAAAGGGAGCAGAGTATTCTAACATATGCTTATTTTCAGGAGCTTGGGAGTGGGAAGTGATCTCTAGTGACATTCAATGGAGAAAGAAGAGATGGGATGTTGGATACCTCAGCCCAAAACTCTTCTAGTCCCTCCCATTGATGCTTCACCACAGCAGACAAAGTTCTTAGCCCCAAATCATGGCAGCCAGAGGGCTAATTAATAGAATAACTGTACAAAACACTAAAAGCAACACTTAGAGACAGCTTCAACATGAAGAGAATTGTGCTAGCCCTGAGAGGCCTCAGCATGGCCAGGCTTTGGGAACAAAGATCCAGGGAGGGCTGTACCCACACTTTTTCCAAGTGCTGCTGGCTGCAAAGGCCAATTTGGGACAGACGAGAGTGGCTGCAAAAGGCACAGCACAAGGACTCCTCAGGAGGTAGAAGCTGCAAGACACGATTCTTTCTACGCTGTCTTTTCTCCTCCAGAGTGATCCTGTGTGCCTGCTCCAAACCATCAGCTGCATTCAAGCTAGTGTGTGTGCAGAGCTGCTGAGTGGAGGCCAGAGGAGAGCAGTTCAGGGGAGCAATGTGGCCAAGGCTGAGCTGTTGTTTCAGGGAGTCCTTGCATCTCCTCTTCGGGGCTCCTCTCTTGCCACAGCCAGGGGCAAGTTCCNNAGCAGTGGCTGCAAAGCAGGACGTTAAACGCTGCAGAGCTACTTCTGTCTGGGCAACAAGGGCAGTGTGAGCAGCATAAAGCAGCTCCTGGACAAGATGCTTTATGGGCTTAGTATGGGCCTGCAAACCCCTTAGGTTAAATAGGCTTCCATCAGTATGATATCTAATGGAGATCCCATCCTGGTCATCCAATTCTGCCCTGGCCCTTTGGAGCATCATGCTGACAAAGAGTGTGAGTAGAGTTGGTGCAAGAACACAGCCTTGTTTCACACCATTAGTTATTAGCAAGGGCTCAGAAAGTGCATTGCCATATCTGACTTGGCCATGCTGATTCTCATGGAATGAGATAATCATTTTAAGAAACTTGGGGGGACAACCTAAACGTTCCAAAATCTGCCATAGACCTTTTGTGCTCATAGTACCAAAAGCCTTGGTGAGATCAACAAAGGGCTGAGAGGCCTAGTGAGGACTCATTAGCTGCTTTCCTCTGCTAGCTTCCCTGATCTTCTTACCCAGCTAAGTCCTGCCACAAGTCACACATAAACTCTACCTGGCCTTTGTAAAACACAATAAAAAGCTACACTCCCTCTCCAGGAATCTCCTTAGCTCCTTCTGTGACATATCTAAGAACCTGGCTGCAGATGGTACCCAAATGACCATTCCCATGGCATTCCTGCCTCACTAAGGCTTTCTGAGCACATCCTTGAGCATGGTGAGGTGAAGAGAGAGAAGGAAAGCTTGCAAAGGGAAAACAAAGCACAATCAAAACCATGCTGTAGCTTTCCAGCAAAAGGGTCAAATTTGATCAAAACCTAAACCTGTTGATTTGGTAAATCAATTTTTTCAGCAGTCAGAGCATGCCCATTCATTTCTGTGGGCCCCCCTCTCTCTGTCCAGAAGAATAGATGTGATTCCTGCTGTGAGAGGAAAACAGAATTCAACTTGAAACCATGGAGTTATCATTCCCCCATAACCCAGGCTGAATTACTGCCAGGCTAGATCAGCTGTGACAGGGGGAAATTGAAAAACATTGCTATCAATTACATTTCTCCAGGCCCTTTGACTTCTCTCCCTGCCATGTGATCACTTCAAGCCAACCTCTGCTTCCCACTTCCCTTCCCCACTTGAAATCTGAGGAGCTTCAAGGGAAACCTGTTGAAAGGGAAACAGAAGAATCACAATTCTCTTTTTTCCTGCCCAAAGCAGAGGATATTTTTGTCTTAATCTTACTGCCCACAAGCCCATAGGATGCAAACATCTTCTTTGGACCTGTGGCTGACCATCAATTTACAGCAAATCACACATTCTGAGCTTAAAACTAATGAGATCATTCATATTCTTAAGAGCTAGTTCAGAAATGCTCTCAGAATTTTAGGAATAGATTAACCATAGTTGTTTTCTTCTCTTTGGAGCCTCTAGAACTTTGCTAAAGGTGGTAAAAAAATTACTTCAAAACTAACCCAAGAACTCCACTGTGTTCCTAACTAATTTATTTCCACCCTGGGACAGTCACATGCAGAAGCAGCAATGGTTTGGTGACTCCAAGTAGATCCCATCCAAGGTTTCTTATCCCTACAGGAGTGAATATAGACTTTACCATTTTAGATGTGACTCAAGTGCTGTTTTTGGACAGGGGATAGGGAGTTTTTTTAAAAGAGAGAATAAGAAAGGGGAAATAAAAGAGAAAAAATGCACTAGTGAAGTGCTTTGCCAATGAGTCCATTCCTGGGTGAAACTGAAGGTACCAGCTTGGATGTTTTCTTAGATAACTAGATCCAAAGTTACTCCTTCAAGCACCAAACCTGGGTATCATTGTCTATGGACATAGCACTGGAGAATGAGTTCAGAGGTTCTGAATTAAAAATCATAGAAGAGTTCCAGCTGGAAGAGCCCTTGGAGATCATGAGTGCAGCCTTTGTCCTAGCCCTAGCAACCTGCTAAATGATGCCTCCCAATGCAACATCTCCCTGGCTCTCAAACCCCTCCAGGGATGGGGACTCCAGCACCTCCCTGGGCAGCCTGTTCCAATGGCTCACAACCCTTGCAGCAAAGAAATTCCTCCTCATGTCTAGCCTGAACCTCCCCTGGGGCAATTCCCATCCATTTCCCCTTGTCCTATCACTCTCCACTAGGGAGAACAGAGCAGTCCCTGCCTCTCTACAACCTCCCTTCAGGTAGTTCTAGAAAGCCAGGAGGTCTCCCCTCAATCTCCTCTTTTCCAGGCTAAACAGGCCCAGATCCCTCAGCCTTTCCTCCTCAGGCTTATGTTCTAAGCCCTTTAGCAGCTTGGCAGCCTCTGTCCCCTCTCCAGCACCTCCATGTCCCTC
>VWZO01015918.1:7611-21829 GCA_013396975.1 Bucco capensis | reverse complement strand
CTTTAGGAGAATGCTGTGGGCAACTGTGTCAAATGCTTTGCTAAAATCAAGATAACATCCACAGCTTTTCCTTCATCCAGCAAGCAGGTCACCCAGTCATAGAAGGAGCTCAGGTTTGTTAAACAGGACCTGCCCTTAAAGCCATTTCTTAGCTAGCAGCAGAAAGCAAGAGATATTAGGCCCATCTGTAGCTGAGGGTGACACAAGCAAGCAGGAATCCATCCCAATTCATCTCAGTTCTAGTTATTCCCTGTTCTAATTGTTTATTCACTCTCTAATCTCTTTTTTTTCTAGCCCTCCCTGCCTGAAATTATTGAATGCTCAAACCACAGCAACTTGCCCAAGCTTTGAACAAAGTGCCAGCTTATTATTGATCCCAAGATTCTTCCTACCTCTTCAATAATGAAGGAGTAGAGAAGGAGTTTCCAGTGTAATGCTTTGGTGGCTAGATCAAGTTTGGAAAGCCAAGGTGAAAGAGGAGCAATTAGGCTAAATGTTGTTGATGATCACACCATTTAGGTCAGGAAAGCTCATTCCTGTTAGTCATCCTTTGTTCTCCAAACTCAGAAGCATCTCCTCTCCTACACAGTTATGTCAAGCTAGCTCAAGCAGCAAGAGAAATGATTTTTATTAGGCACTTTGGAAATGATTGCAAGGGAATGGAAGAATGAAGCTATACACCTGATCTTTAGCAAAGAGCATGATTATCTGTCCCAGAAGAAAAAGAGTTTGAATTTATCCTGCTTTCAACTAGTTCTTTGAAGAAGGAGAGGAAATGGAGATCATTGTCCCTTCCAGATTTTTTATCCGAGTGTTCCTAAATTTTTTTTTGTGGTCTATGATTAAAGCAGAGAAAATCTGCTGTATTTTGGGGGTGGAAATCATGAATCCTCAATTTTTAATTGAGTCAGCTCATGCAAATGAATAAAAATAAGTTGCTTTACACCCCTAGAAGAATCTGACCAGAGACTCTGCACCAGCACAGGTAAATTCACAGGGGGGTGAAATTCAGATTTAAGGAGAAAGCAATGGCAATTCCACCTGGCTGAACAACTCTAATAAAGCTCTTTTTTTTCCCCCTCCCTCCCCAGTATTAGTTTCATGTTCCTTCCTCACAGCAGGTTGTGCTCTGATTATATGTTTCTTTCCAAGCTGCTGGAATATGATCAGATCTTTGATGGATTTGCTGTGCAGCAAAACAAGTGGAATAAAATCAAGCCAGGACTTTCTCTTGTTGTCCCTTTCCATTGCTTGAAGGTCCATGGCAAGCAGAAAGTGTGGCTTGCTATCTATTTAGCTTTCATTTCTTTTCCTTGGGGCTGGATTGAGAGGGTTGTGTTTTTTTCTGCCTGACTGGGAAGAGATGCTTCCAAACCCAGCAGATATGTTCCCTAACTACATGGCAAGCAAGAACATTCCAGGTGCAGGATAAAGAGCACAGGAGGAAGCAGCTAGAAGCAAACTTTCCAGGACAACTTCTTTTTTCTACATCACTCATCCTCCTGGCAGTTTGGCAGAGGGCACGTTAGGATGAGAAGGAAATGCTATCAATCAACTTGCTGCTTGCCAGGTAACAATCCTTCATTGGAAGGAATAAGAAGCCCAAAACACAGCAATGAGCTCTGATCTTCTCAAGGATGCTTCATGCCCGATGCACACATGTCCCCAAAGCCAGAAGGCATTGCCAGCAGCATTCTTGCTCCTTCATCTCTGGCTTTTCTGGGACTAGGACATGATAAGGGATGGGATCCACATGCAGAGGAAATGTGACTCTACAGCAGCTGGGACAAAGCCAAGAGGCAACCTTTCTCCTAGCAAACTGTGCTTGTGGTTTGAGTTGCCAGGTTGTATCAACCTCATGTTTGGAAGGCTCCAGAGACAGAGAAAAGTTCTCCATTTCTCTGTGAAAGACAACATGTTGGTAAGAACTACTGCTAATCCATTCCCTAGCAAAGCTTCCTCTGTCACAGTAACAAAGGGGAGACATCAGCACTAGATTCAAATTTAGGCCAGACAGGATCAACCTTCCTCAAAGACTTAGCCCAGCTCTACCTCTGCAAACAGGCAAAGGCCCTGCTTTACTTTCACCAGGTATGCCTTTAGAACAGCCTCATGCATAAAAAGTGAAGTGGGTCAGGTGTTTACAGAGGTTATGACACCCATTTGAGGAGAGGAAAAGTAATAGCCAACTGAGGACATGCTATTGGGGATAAATGCTATTGAACCAATGCAATGAGAGTTTGTTCCCAGCTCAGGACAATTACTAAGTGTTATGTTTTATTCATGCAATTCACTGATGTCTTTGGACCAGGCTGACATTATGAAGATGGAGTCAGTCAGAATTTATAGACAACAAGCAGAGGCAATGACAACTTGCCTCATTAAGAAGAAATGTTGCCTCACTAAAGGAATATCTTGAGTCATTTGCCTGTCAAAGCCTGGGGTTTAAACAATGCTGGGAGCTGATTTCTCCTCCTGAGCATATGGACTTGATGTTCATCCTGACTTCCACCTCTGGGAGGAACTGGGAGCATGATGGGACAACCAACTAGAATCATAGAAGAGTTCCAGCTGGAAGAGACCTTGGAGATCATGAGTGCAGCCTTTGTCCTAGCCCTAGCAACCTGCTAAATGATGCCTCCCAATGCAACATCTCCCTGGATCTTAAACCCCTCCAGGGATGGGGACTCCAGCACCTCCCTGGGCAGCCTGTTCCAATGGCTCACAACCCTTGCAGCAAAGAAATTCTTCCCCATGTCTAGCCTGAACCTCCCCTGGCACAATTTCCATCCATTTCCCCTTGTCCTATCACTCTCCACTAGGGAGAACAGAGCAGTCCCTGCCTCTCTACAACCTCCCTTCAGGTAGTTAGAGAGAGCCAGGAGGTCTCCCCTCAATCTCCTCTTATCCAGGCTAACCAGGCCCAGATCCCTCAGTCTTTCCTCCTCAGGCTTATGTTCTAAGCCCTTTAGCAGCTTGGGAGCCTCTGTCCCCTCTCCAGCACCTCCATGTCCCTCTTGGAGTGAGGAGCCCAAAACTGGATGCAGTACTGGAGGTGAGGCCTCCCCAAAGCTGAGCAAAGGGGCAGGATCACCTCCCTGCTCCTGCTGCCAACACTGTTCCTGCTCCAGGCCAGGATGCCATTGGCCTTCTTGTCCCCCTGGGCACACTGCTGGCTCCTGTTCAGCTGTCACTCAGCACCCCTAGGTCCCTGTGTGCCTGGCAGCTCTGCAGCCACTGCTCCCCAAGCCTAGAGCACTGCTGGGGGTTGCTATGGCCAAGGGGCAGCACCTGGCATTTGGCCTTAGTGAACTTCATGGCATTGGCCTTGGCCCAGTGATCCAGCCTATCCAGATCCCTCTGGAAAGCCTCCCTGCCCTCAAGCAGATCCACACTGCCACCCAGCTTGGTGTCATCTGCAAACTTGCTAAGGGTGCACTCCATCCCCTGGGCCAAATCATTGCTGAAGATGTTAAACAGGAGTGGCCCCAGGACTGAGCCTTGTGGGACCCCACTCGTGACTGGCTGCCAGCTGCATTGAACTCCATTGACCACAACTCTTTGGACTCAGCCATCTCTCCAGTTTTTAACCCAACCCATCGAAGTCAAAGAGCACTTAATTTCTTTAGGAGAATGCTAGTCTGCTTTTTGACCTTAAGAACATGCAACCTCCCTTGTGCACATAGCTGCTTCTCTCAACTGAAGCATCTCAACCTGATAGAGAAACTCAGTGCAGTTTGAGAGCTGAAATGCAACACCCTAAGGGGCTCCCTTTATATTATATCCATTATTATGGATGGGCTAGCAAGGAATCAGATCTTCTAGGTATGAAGAGGTCAGAGAAGAGCCCTCACCCCTTTAATAAACTGAAGAGAATCAATCTTAATCAATACAAAGTTGTCAGATAGCTTATTTGGAAGAACTCCACAGCCTAGGATCACCTCCTCTCCTGTCTTTTCATGCTTTCCTGACTCTCTAAACTAGGAGAGAAGTTGATGACATCCACTGAGTGATCAGATAATATCAGTTCATGGTGGAAAGCATCACAGTTGGCATGAAAAAAAAACCTTCCAGAAATGGTTGCCAACAGAAGCACCTCCAGATCTTGTCATCAGCTAAATCCATCAACAAGAGATGAAAGGTCAAGTGTACTAAAAATAAAGCAATAAAAAGAATGCTGTAGTTGTCTGTGACCTGTCCTGTGTCATAACACCTCAGCTAATCAATTAATCTTTGCTCTTTAGCTCAGCCTTAAACTGGAGGTAAAGGAAACAAGAATCCAACAGCCGAAGCTTTTTATAGAATCAGGCTTCATTTTGTTTTTTCCTTCACAGCTGCAATAAGTGACTTTTAAAGGCATTTTCAGCACGTCACAGGTAGAGATTTGTGTCTGTGTGTATAAATATATACACACCCCCCTCTCTATGTGCTCCTCTCTAATGAGCTGCAATCATCAAGCCCACGCCAGCACACACAGAGGATTTCAATGGCTAAAAAACCTTCTTCTAGTCAACAATCACTTCAGCAACGTGGCTAATTTTAATAGGCACATTCCTCCAGAAGCAGCCTTTGCCATCTGTTCCCCCTTTTAATTACAAATGCACCCACAATATCATTCTTAGTGGCATCATTAAGAAGACAGGAGGAATTGAATGCATGCTTCTGCTCCCCTTTAAAGCTGCAGGCATCTGTTAGCTTCTCCTCTTGTTTTTTAGGCCCCCAAAAATCAAAGGAGGATGTTTGTTGGGGCTTTGAACAGATCAAATTCTCCCTATTTGCATTCCTTCCATAAAAGGGATTACTCCTATCAGTAACATTACTGAATATATGTGGAATACATCTGAATGCAAGTGCCTGCCTGTCCTCTACAAGCTCTTAGAGAAGACCATGACCAAACCCTCTAGCTATCTGGTCCTATCCATAGATGAAGTGATCTCAGATACTTAGAGAAGACCATGACCAAACCCTCTAGCTATCTGGTCCTATCCATAGATGAAGTGATCTCAGATACTTAGAGAAGACCATGACCAAACCCTCTAGCTATCTGGTCCTATCCATAGATGAAGTGATCTCAGATACTTAGAGAAGACCATGACCAAACCCTCTAGCTATCTGGTCCTATCCATAGATGAAGTGATCTCAGATACTTAGAGAAGACCATGACCAAACCCTCTAGCTATCTGGTCCTATCCATAGATGAAGTGATCTCAGATACTTAGAGAAGACCATGACCAAACCCTCTAGCTATCTGGTCCTATCCATAGATGAAGTGATCTCAGATACTTAGAGAAGACCATGACCAAACCCTCTAGCTATCTGGTCCTATCCATAGATGAAGTGATCTCAGATACTTAGAGAAGACCATGACCAAACCCTCTAGCTATCTGGTCCTATCCATAGATGAAGTGATCTCAGATACTTAGAGAAGACCATGACCAAACCCTCTAGCTATCTGGTCCTATCCATAGATGAAGTGATCTCAGATACTTAGAGAAGACCATGACCAAGTCCTCTAGCTATCTGGTCCTATCCATAGATGAAATGATCTCAGATACTTAGAGAAGACCATGACCAAGTCCTCTAGCTATCTGGTCCTATCCATAGATGAAATGATCTCAGATAGGTAGAGAAGACCATGACCAAGTCCTCTAGCTATCTGGTCCTATCCATAGATAAAATGATCTCAGTTACTTAAAGACCATGACCAAGTCCTCTAGCCATCTGATCCTATCCATAGATGAATTTATCTCAGATCTTCATGATCCAAGAGCAAGTGAATCAGGAAATCTGTTCCATGCAGTCTAATGAAACGAGATGCTGAATGTCCTTAACTTCTCCAAGGGAATTCATTAACAGAATGGAATGAAATGAAAATGCCTGGAAATTACCTAAAGACACAGGAAATCTTATTAAAAAAAATCTACCAGGAACATCCTTCTGCAAGTCCTTAACTCCTTTTTTTCTCAGACCTAGAGAGCTCATAAGTCTTAAGTTCTCAAGAACCTAAAGGTGTCCTTCAGTAAAAGATACACCCAAAAATCAGTTCCATGGGTATTTAGCCCAATTTAGGCTTTATCATCTATAAATTACACTTCCACAGCAATCACTGAAATGAGCTCACCTATGGCATCTGCAGAAGAGAGAGAGATCCTTTTGACACTGGAGTGCATGATCCCACAGCTCTTTGGGGAGTTTGAATCCTGTTGTCCATGAAAATGGTTTAGAAAGAAGCCTTCTCCCCCCCTTTTGCAGCTGACAGAACAGGTAACAGTTAAAGTCTTCACAGAACCATTAAGGTGGGAAGAAACCTCTAGGATCAAGTCCAACCATCAATCTATCAGCACCACATCTAGATGTTTCTTTAAACATCTCCAGGGATGTAACTTCACCACCTCCCTTGTCAACTTCTTCCAAAGCCTAACAAACACTTCCAGGGAAGAAATCATTCCTAATATCCACTCTAAAGCTCCCCTGGTTGCAACTTGAGGAGGTACAATCCAAGTATGGCAAAGCACTAATGTTCCTGCAAGCTTCTTCCCTCTCTTTGCAGGTGTTGTGTTTTAAAACACATCAGGAAACACTTCAGATGCCAATAAACAGCTCCAATTCCTCATGCACTTGTGTGTTTTATCCAGTGTATCAGATTGGGAAAAAGTCAGGGAATGCTAAAGATAATGTTGCTACAGCAACTCACCCACAGCACAGCCCCTGTGTGCTTGATTCTGTTCCTTCTCCAACACAAACAGCCATTTCATCAGGAACAGATTGGGCAGGGAAAGGAGGAGGAGGGAAAAGTCATCCAGTGACAGCTGCAATAGGCTTCCTCAAGGACAGGTTTCCTCTGAAAAAGGACCTTGTGCAGGTTGACAGATCAGCTCATTCAGCTGACAAGTTCTAGTGGTGTTGGGTGAGTTTTCCCTTGGATGTTACTTCTGATTTTCCTTTCCCCTGGAATAGAGTAGGAAGTTGGGTTCCCAACAGCAAGCATCAGCATCACTAGTTTATTCTTTCCCTTCTATTGAAAATGTTGACTTCATTTGAGTTCTGATACAAATTCCAGCTTAAATCTTCGATCTCTGACCCAATTCTGACCCCAATTTCAGCTTAAAACTTAGATCTCTTACCCAATTCTGACCCCAATTCCAGCTTAAATCTTAGATCTCTGACCCAATTCTGACCCAAATTCCAGCTTANTCGATCTCTGACCCAATTCTGACCCCAATTTCAGCTTAAAACTTAGATCTCTTCCCCAATTCTGACCCCAATTCCAGCTTAAATCTTAGATCTCTGACCCAATTCTGACCCAAATTCCAGCTTAAATCTTAGATCTCTGACCCAATTCTGACACCAATTTCAGCTTAAATCTTCGATCTCTGACCCAATTCAGACCCCAATTCCAGTTTAAATCTTAGATCTTTACTTGATTCCAGCACAAATTCCATCTTAAATCTTGAATATCTTACTCAATTCCAACACAAATTCCAGCTTAAAACTTAGATCTCTTGCTCAGTTTTGACCCAAATTCCATCTTAAATCTTAGATCTCTTATCCAATTCTGACCCAAATTCCAGATTAAATCTTATATCTCTTACCCAATTCTGACCCAAATTGAATCTTAAATCTTAGCTTTCTTAGCCAATTGTGACCCAAATTTCATCTTAAATCTTCAATATTTTATTCAATTCCATCTTAAATCTTGGATCTCTTACCCAATTCCGACCCAAATTCCAGCTTAAATCTTAGCTCTCTTACCCAATTCTGACTCAAATTGCATCTTAAATCTTCAATATTTTATTCAATTCCATCTTAAATCTTGGATCTCTTACCCAATTCCGACCCAAATTCCAGCTTAAATCTTAGCTCTCTTACCCAATTCTGACTCAAATTGCATCTTAAATCTTCAATATTTTATTCAATTCCATCTTAAATCTTGGATCTCTTACCCAATTCCGACCCAAATTCCAGCTTAAATCTTAGCTCTCTTACCCAATTCTGACTCAAATTGCATCTTAAATCTTCAATATTTTATTCAATTCCATCTTAAATCTTGGATCTCTTACCCAATTCCGACCCAAATTCCAGCTTAAATCTTAGCTCTCTTACCCAATTCTGACTCAAATTGCATCTTAAATCTTCAATATTTTATTCAATTCCATCTTAAATCTTGGATCTCTTACCCAATTCCGACCCAAATTCCAGCTTAAATCTTAGCTCTCTTACCCAATTCTGACTCAAATTGCATCTTAAATCTTCAATATTTTATTCAATTCCATCTT
Source organism: Bucco capensis (assembly GCA_013396975.1). Classification (NCBI taxonomy): domain Eukaryota; kingdom Metazoa; phylum Chordata; class Aves; order Piciformes; family Bucconidae; genus Bucco; species Bucco capensis. Next base: position 13,553 of record VWZO01015918.1, on the reverse strand, counting down.
AAATCTTGGATCTCTTACCCAATTCCGACCCAAATTCCAGCTTAAATCTTAGCTCTCTTACCCAATTCTGACTCAAATTGCATCTTAAATCTTCAATATTTTATTCAATTCCATCTTAAATCTTGGATCTCTTACCCAATTCCGACCCAAATTCCAGCTTAAATCTTAGCTCTCTTACCCAATTCTGACTCAAATTGCATCTTAAATCTTCAATATTTTATTCAATTCCATCTTAAATCTTGGATCTCTTACCCAATTCTCACCCAAATTCCAGAATAAATCTAAGATCTCTTACCCAATACTGACCCCAATTCCAGNAATCTTAGATCTCTTATCCAATTCTGACCCAAATTCCAGATTAAATCTTATATCTCTTACCCAATTCTGACCCAAATTGCATCTTAAATCTTAGCTTTCTTAGCCAATTGTGACCCAAATTTCATCTTAAATCTTCAATATTTTATTCAATTCCATCTTAAATCTTGGATCTCTTACCCAATTCTGACCCCAATTCCAGCTTAAATCTTGGATCTCTTACCGAATTCTCACCCAAATTCCATCTTAAATCTTAGATCTCTTACCCAATTCTGACCCAAATTCCATCTTAGATCTCTGGCCTAATTCTGACCCAAATTCCATCTTAAATCTTAGATCTCTTACCCAATTATGACCCAAATTCCATCTTAAATCTTCAGCATTTTATTCAATTCCAGCTTAAATCTTGGAACTCTTACTTGATTCCAACACAAATTCCATCTTAAATCTTAGCTCTCCTACCCAATTCTGACCCAAATTGCATCTTAAATCTTAGCTCTCCTACCCAGTTCTGACCCCAATTCCAGCTGAAATCTTGGATCTCTTACCCAATTCTGACCCCAATTCCAGCTGAAATCTTAGATCTCTTGCTCCTGTCCAAAGTTAATTCACAGACATGTTGTAATTCCACCTGTTTCTGAGCTTTTCAGGTCTTTTTCTCCTCATCCTATCCCAGAGTGCTAATGTGTTTTGGAGAGGTTTGAAGTGTTTCCATATGCACCGTGGGGCAGAGCATCCTGCTTCAGTTACAAAGGAACACCAATGAATCATGGAGCCCCAGGAAAAGAAGGAAAAGTGAGTGGAAATGGGGCACTCATGCCAACAGACATCATGAGAATTACACCACAACTTCCAACATCTCCTTTGGACACAACTCTTGCCACCACCCTGGGTCCTGCAAATCACATTAAGCTTGGTGGGGAGAGGAAAACCTTGATTAGAGGAAGCCTGAGAAGGCTAATTAAGCTCAGTTTCCTTTTGTGATGCTAACAATTAGGTAGATCTTAGCCTTTTAAACATAGCCTGAGAACCATTTGTGCATCTATCCACGAGCAGATTCCTGGCATCCAACAACAAAGTTGGTTTTGCTTTTCATGCACTGTAGAACTAACTGGCTGAGGGTTTGGGGATGGAATACATCAGGGAGTGATTTACAAACTGGATCAAACCAAGAAACTCATGTTCTTTCTTCACATTTCCCATCCAAATGCAAGTCCAATCCCAATACTAGGCTTACCAGAACAAATCAGAATGGTCTGGCCTGGAAAAAAATCATTTCCTCAGGTGGAACACATGAAATAGCTATTTTGGACAATAGATGACCCAGAGCCAACTCTGTATAGGATATTCCATCCCATTAAGAGACTTCCTGATACAATCAGCAAACAGACAACACAGATTGATTAATCAATAAGTGGGCAGGGTGTTATTACAGTGAACAAATGAGGCAGCTCAGCAGATATTGCTTTATGGGCAAGATTTCCTCTTTCCAAAGATCCCCCAGGATTGATTGTGGTGACCTTTGGGCCATGCTGAAAAGCATCCTCAATTCATAGGGTTGCTTGTGCACAAGAGATCACAGTGGGGAGAGCTGAGTTGCTTTGCACAGCAAGAGTGGAGAGAAAAGGAGGGAAAAAAATGGGTTTTAAACGTGCTCAGTGGGGAGCAGATGAGAGCTTTGCTTTCTGGAGCAGTGTTTGTTTAATGGAAGCAATGCAAAGACACTTTAGCACTGAGCCACTGTTGCAGGAGCCACATCACCAGCTGAGCTCTAATCTATTGCTCTCCTCTGCACCTAGGAGTCAGCTACAACTTAGGAATTGTTGTTAGATGCAGGTCAGAAGTCCTTTGGCAGCACAAAGCACACACTCAGGCTCTTGGCTTACAACACACATTATCCAGCAAGCCCAATTACACAGAGCAAGGGAGAAGAGAAAGAAGAATATAAGGCAAGAATGGCTTCAAATGTCACACCTGGTGCAGCCAAACTCTTTCTTTCCTCCATCCTAATCTTGTGTGCTGGAGGAGATGGCCCAGCACTGCTTTTACAGTATCACAGTATCCCAGTATGTCAGGGCTTGGAAGTTTTGTTTTGACAATTCCCTTGTTTCCCTTGCTCTCAGCTTACCAGGGCAAAGAGGTTTTTTGGGTGGAAGTCACACTCCATGGAGAAATAATAAGCAATAAACCAGCTCTGTTAGTTCTAATAATCCTTCTTTTTCCTCCCTGCAAGCTGATGAAGGTGACATTGAGAGCAGAGGAAATAGAGCTTCTCCTCAGAAAGCTGTTGGCTCCCTCCCTAAATATTTGTGTAGTGCTTAAATACCATTCCCCTTCATTCCTATGCTCCTCAGGAGCCATTCCTGATATCCATCATAAATCAATACATCAGGAGGAATGCTTTGCAGTGCTAATATGCTTTGGGGGGAAAAAAAAAAAAAGAGCAAATCCAGGGATTAAAATCCTAATTATAGAGGAAATACTGAAGGAGTAGGATGGAGCTGTAGATCATGGAGTGCTAAAGGTGTCCTGTTTAATTGCTACACCTTGGATTTGGAGGCTCAGAGAGGAAATTTACCTTTAGAGCATCATTTTTGTCTGTGCTTTTAATGGTTTACACTCTGCTGACATTAAACCTGTTGGACAGATTTCCTGTTGTGGTCATTTTAGATATGCAGGAGATATAAAGCAGTGAAAAAAATGAGGATTTCTGGTCAGAAATTCAGCCTCAGAAAGTTTCCAGTTCCCTTGGTCAAGCTCCTCATTATACAGCGTGCTCAGCTTCTAAATGCAAAGTTTGGGTTGACTCGAGCTCCCAAAGATGTAATCAGAGAGAATGAAGAAAAATTAAGGTATCAAATATAGTGTATCAAGAATAAGGAGATGTCCAAATAAATCAGAGGCTCAGGAGACAATGAACTCCCAGTATGATCTTCTCCAAGCCTTGTGTTCCATACTGGAGCTGGACTTGTGCAAGGCCTTGGACACAGTCCCCACAACATTCTACTGGCCAACTTAGAGAGCTATGGATTGCATGGGTGGACTGTTCAGTGGATAAGGAACTGGCTGGATGGTTGCATCCAGAGGGTAGTGGTCAATAGCTCAATGTCCAGCTGGAGCTCAGTGCCAAGTGGTGTCCCTCAGGGCTCTGTGCTGGGGCCTGCACTGGTTAATATTTGTATAAACAGCAGCATTGAGTGCACCAGCAGCAAGTGTGCAGATGACACCAAGCTCTGGGGTGCTGGGGATAAGTTGGAGGGGCAGGATGTCATCCAGAAGGACCTGGACAAGCTGGAGAGCTGGGCCCAGGGGAACCTCAGGAGCTTCAACAAGACCAAGTGCAGGGTCCTGCCCCTGGNGCAAGCTGCTCTAGTTGGGGATGTCCCTGGCCACTGCAGGGGGGTTGGACTAGATGAGCTCCAGAGCTCCCTTCCAACCCAAACCATGCTAGGATTCTGTGATGTCTAGCTGGAGAGAGGGAGTCAAAATCACAGTGCTGGCAAAAAGAACTCATTTCCTCCTGTTTTCTAACAAAACATTTTAGGCCTTCTCTCCAAAAAGGCTCTCATTATGGTCAAGTTTAGTTCATTGCCATTTCTGTCAGGTTTTCCTTGCAGATATCCCAGTGAAAGGAAACATTGAAATATTTACCCTCTTATTTCTACAGATTTTTTCTTTTATAGGAAGAAAACTTGTGTTTTTAAGTGAAATCTTAATCAAACCTTCAGCTCCCTAGTTGGTGAAGGATTCACACAGCTCAAATAATGACCTAGGGAGAAAGAAATTCGGAGGCAGAAGGGAAAAAAAAAAAAGCAAGCCCCAAACCCAGCTGAAAAGTGATGGGAAGTGAATGAGGCATGGAAAATATTTCACACAAAGCATCAGTGGGGGGAAAAAAAACCCATTCTGCTAGGCTCTGGCTAGGCAGCAGGAGTGAATGAGAAACAGGAGGTAGGTGCTAAATGGAGCTGCTTCCAAATCCCCATCCAGGCCAAGGGGATTAGAGCTACACTGTAGTGTTCTATCCAATGTTTTGTCAGTTTTGCTTTCCCCACTTGCTTATTTCAGCATATTAGGAAAAGATGCCTAGCAGCAGATTCTGCTTGGGGTTTAACCCTGAGGAGAGAAGAACATCAGGGAAGGGAGAAAGCAGGATGCTTGGGGTTATTTTTCCTACTGAAAGCCATGAATGAAAAAGCATAGGATAAGATAGGAAATGTGGGTATAGAGCTCAAGATCAGCTCAGTAGTAGCTATTTCAGTCATTCCCTTGCAAGGATGCTTTCAAATGTTCCATGAAGCATTCCAGCAACATTCCTCCCTCCTTCCTTCCAGGTCCAGTGAGAATGACCAAGAGTTTTCTTCAGCCTCTGCTTCTCCCCACTTCAGTTAGTCAAGGTTCCAGGGAACTAATTCAGCCTAGACAGTCACAGTTATTCTCCACAAGCCCACCAAAATCTCATTAAGGATATTTTTTGAGCTTGGTTGGATCTGGAGAACCTACATTGGTGATGCTTTGGAGCACTAGCTTCTCCTAACCTGATTTCCTCAATTTATCACAAGAGCTCCTCCTGATCTTCCATGACATTGCCCATAGGAGAGGAAGGAAAAAAAGAGACATATCATGGGAAGAGAACACCTAGCTAAGGATCTTTGCCATTCTTTTGTTAAATCCTAGGATCATTAAGGTTGAAAAGAGACCTCTAAGATCATCAAGTCCAGCCATTGACCCAACAGCACCATCAACTTTTTAAAGGATAAATTCATTTCAATCCTTTTCTCAGAATCATTAAGGTTGGAAGAGACCTCTAAGATCATCAGGACCAACCATCTAAGCCACTACTTTATTACCTAGAAACCTTACAAACAGGACAAGGCAATGTTTGCCTTGTAAGATGCTTGGCCAGGAGGAGGTTTCACCTTCCCTGCTGAAGGTCACTGACTATTATCTGAAGGGTAATTAGCTAAAAGTACACTGCAAGGCTTAATAAAGACAGAGAGACAGCTTGTGTGTGGCACCCACAAGAAAAGAGCTGAAATAAAGTCTCCATTCATTAGCCAAGCAGTCTAAGAATAATCCAGAGCTAGGCCCTGGCTGCTGTTTGTCAATGCTATTGACTGCTTGCTATCTAATGCAACAAATCACTCCCCAGTGCAGGGAATGGGAGCTGATTGGATGCCAATGGTGTGTTTAACAGTGCTGTTGGCTTGAATGCTGCTGCAAATGTAACAGCTCTGGAGAGGGGGAAAAAAACACATGCTCTTCCTAAAAAATCACAATATTGATGGAATTGGCATTTCCTACCAAGAGCCTAGGAGCAGGATTACTTTTAATAGATCATTAGAAAAGTTAAGGAGGTTGGAGAACAAGGAGCTGGTTGGCTAGGAAGATGCTGAGGGCACTGGAGGAAGGGCTGAGAGCCTGGAGCAGAGCAGAGCCAGAGGGGAGCTGCTCCATGCTGAGGTGAGAGGCTGGGGCCAGGCTCTGCTCAGTGGCCAAGGGGCAATGGGCACACACTGGAATCCACCAGGTTCCAGCTGAACAGGAGGGAATATTTCTTCAATTTGAGGGTGCCAGAGCCCTGGAACAAGCTGCCTAGAGAGGCTGAGGAGTCTCCTTATATGCAG
>VWZO01015917.1:0-50126 GCA_013396975.1 Bucco capensis | reverse complement strand
ATTGGTTTACCTGTAGAATCCCTTCTTGTTATTANATCTGGTATTGCACACACACCCCTGGGTAGGGGTGTCTATTTCTTGTGTTAGGAAGTTCTCATTGAGACACTCCAGGAAACTTCTGGATTGCCTACTGCCTGCTGTATTGTTTTTTCAGCAAATGTCGGGTGGTTGAAGTCCCCTAGCAGGACAAGAGCCTGTGAGCATGCCTCCTGTAGTTGGAGTAGGAATGCTTCATCGACAGACTCCTCCTGATTGGGAGGCCTGCAGTAGACTCCAACCACAAGGTTTCCCTTGTTACTTTGATCTCTAATTCCTACCCATAAGCTTTTGACTTGCTCTTGGCTTTTCTAGACAGGCTTGATCGATGGGCAAAGGTCACTTGTATGAATTTGAATAATGCCACATGTCGGGTCCTGCATTTTGGTCACAACAATCCCTGGCAGTGCCACAGGCTTGGGGAGGAGTGGCTGGAGAGCTGCCCAGCAGAGAAGGACATGGGAGTGTTGATTGACAGCCAGCTGAACATGAGCCAGCAGCGTGCCCAGGTGGCCAAGAAGGCCAATGGCATCCTGGCTTCTATCAAGAATAGTGTGGCCAGCAGGAACAGGGAGGTGATCTTGCCCCTATACTTGGTGCTGGTGAGGCCATACCTTGAATACTGTGTGCAGTTTTGGGCACCACAGTATAGGAAAGACATCAAGGTGCTAGAGAGGGTGCAGAGAAGGGCAACTAGGCTGGTCAGGTGTCTGGAGAACAGGCCTTATGAGGAGAGGCTCAGGGAGCTAGGGCTGTTTAGCCTTGAGAAGAGGAGGCTGAGGGGAGACCTCATCGGTCTCTTCAACTATGTGAAAGGAGGTTGTAGAGAGGCAAGTGTTGACCTCTTCTCCCTTGTGACTAGCAACAAGACTGGAGGGAATGGGTTAAAGTTGTACCAGGGCAAGTTTAGGTTAGATATTAGGATAAAAATTCTTCACCAAATGAGTGGTGCAGTGCTGGAACAGGCTGCCCAGGGAGGTGGTGGAGTCACCATCTCTGGAGGTTTTCAAGAAACAGGTAGATGTGGCAATTCCGGGGATGGTTTAGGGATAGCAGTAGTGTAGGGTTATCAGTTGGACTTGATGATCTTGAAGGTCCTTTCCAACTGTGGTAATTCTATGATTCTATGTTTCTATGTACATCTAGAGTAAAATAATTGTGCTGATCTTCAACAGGCCTCTTTCTTATGGCTATGCCTACATATGGAAAGTAGAAAGACAACCTTAGTTTTTCCCTTAACAGTTGAAGAGATCTTCTGACAAGCTGTAGTACTAGAAGTCCCCACTATTGTTAGAATTCTAAAATTTAAGGGAAGCAACAAGTCTTGGTTGTATTTACTCCACTTGAAGAGTTATTCACACTTAATACCAGCATCCAGAAATGCACAGACTTGCATTTACCTGGCTCTGAAACACATAAAACTAACCTAAGTATGTAGGACTGGTACCAGGATTGGAGAGAGCTGGACTAAAAAGTTCTCATTCAAAACAGGAGAAACTGAGTGAGATTTCAAAGAAGTCTAGTATCAGACACTAGAAAAAGAGAGGGACCTGAAACTCTACCTCTTCCAAAGAAATGCAAGAGGTTCTTGGAGAAGTCTAGGAATGGGTATCTTAGGGTAGGTAGACTATATCTCACAAGAAACCGAGAAGTTTGATAACAGAATCTACAAAATAAAAAAAAACAACAACCTGTGAGTTCTCAAATCCTAAGACCCAATTTAAAACCAGAAAATTATGCTGGTCTAGCACTCACTATCTGGAGTGCTACAAAACAGAAATAAAACAATGAGATATATAAAATCAGTCCATAAAGTGAACAAACAGTAAGATTCACAAGTCCAGCAGCTAAACTTGTGCAAAGAAGAGGAATTCACTTAAACTCACTGCGTTTATGACAACTTAGATATTATCTTCACTGTACTTAGTTGTTATTGTTTAGATTGAGAATGGATTTATTTTTTAAATACAGAATTATGGTAAATTTAGGGCAGAAAACACATACCTACTATTTTTTTTAGTTTAATGCATCATTCTCATCATCACTTTTGATAGATTTATGATAAACTTCTTTTATGTATAGGCGGACAAGTGGATGGATGGATGGATGGATGGATGGATGGAAGGATGGATGGATGGATGTTTCTGTGTGCATGTGTGTGTGTCTGGTCTTGTAAAGTTAAACCTAATACAGATATTGCAATAGACAGATGTACTTAATATGTGTTTCATATACATATGAAAGTATGTGTTTTTTCTAAGAATGATACTTAACTCACTAAACAGGACTCTGACAAAAAAATCAAAATCCTTCTAAAATTTACCACTAGAACCATGTCATTTTCAGTTAAGCTTTGAAAATGTGATTATATTTGAAAACACAGGTTTTGCTGAGATATTAAGCAGCATATAGGATTTGTGTGGATTTTTTATATACTTATAAGAATAAATAATTCATAATAATGAACAGCTCTTTAATCTAAATGAACAGGGATACTTTACTTAGGGAGAATGCCCATGTTTGGTATTATGTATTTTTTATAAATATTCTCAAATTTCTTTTACCAACTCATATCTGAATTCAAAAAAGACTTAGGTCTGAAGAAGCTACAGTGCATTGATCTATCCTTTCCTCTTTTTATGTATTATGGATATGAAATCCAGTATCATAGCTGATGGAAGTTCTTTTCAAGTCAAGTACTCCACTGAAACTGTCAACCTCTACAGGAATGAATAATAGCTTATTTTCACTTCAGATTCTAATAAACAGACATTAGAGAACTTGTTGAAATTATTTTTATGCTCCTCTCACTTGTTCCTGTGTAATACTTCCATCTACAACTACTGGATCTTTAAGACAGCGTAAGTAAGTAAGTATAGTTCTAAAGAATTATGGACTATTACTATTGCAGTGTGTGTTACAGTTACATATATTGGGGGTTTAATATTAATGACTACTTATATACTCCATATTCATTTAGATTTTACATCTGAACATAAGAATTAGCAGAAATATTAGGATTCTCATATTCTCTCTTCCATAACTGTTCCTCAGATGGTATTTTTTTCCCCTGCATACTAATTAATCTACTGTTTCTTAAGCATTTATTAATTTCCTATATGTTCATTGTTGTCCAAACACATGTCAATTGTAAAATCATAGACTGGTGAAACAATTGTGATTTGAAATGATCTCCAGGTATTATCTAGTTCGATCATAAGACTCAAAGTGCATCCTGATCTTAAAGATCTCATTTTAAAATTCTTTCTCTTTCTCAATATTATATAATATTTCAGTATGTATATATCATATTGTATATAGGGATATTTTGCAGCATAATATTTATTATAAAATACCTATAGGAAGAAGACATACATTCTCCTAATGATTTTATAATATTTTATGAACATATTCTTTCTAAAATAATTCTTACTTGTCACACTATTCAATTATCAGATAAGATTTTGGTTAACAAAGTTTAATATCTCAGACTTTTTTTTTTCACTCCTAAATATAAGTTCTTTGCACCATACAGGTTAAATACGTGTTCCTGAATTACATGACAAACATCAGAACTCAGACATAAAATATATTTCATCATTTTATTGCAGAATTGCAGAATTGCAGAATCATTAAGATTGGAAGAGACCTCTAAGATCATCACGTCCAACCATAACTATCACTAACATACCACTAAACCATGTTATTATAGCTGTATTTATGATTTAGACTGTTAGTAAAACACTAACTGATACATATATATAAAAAACTTAGACATGCTTATATTTTAGGTGTAACATCTACAAGCTAAATTTAGGCATTTAGACTAGCCTGCTGTGTTGATTTTCTCTGGGATAGAGTTAATTTTCTTCACAGTAGATAATATGGGTCTATATTTTCGATCTGTGCTGAAAACAGTGCTGATAATTCAGGGATGTTTTAGTTATTGCTGAGCAGTGCTTTTACAGTCTCAAGGCCTTTTCTGCTTGTCACAACACCCCACTAGCGAGTTGGCTGAAGGCGCGCAAGAAGTTGATCAGGGACACAACTGGGAGAGCTGACTCCAGCTAACCAGAGGGGTATTGCATATCATATGATATCATGTTCAGCAATATAAAGTAAGGGAGGAAAGAAGAAGGGAGGAGATGTTCAGAGTAATGGTGTTTGTCTTCCCAAGTCACTATTACACGTGATGGAGACTTGCTGTCCTGGAGATAGCTGAACACCTGCCTAACCATGGGAAGTGGAGATTGAATTCCTGATTTTGCTTTTTTTGCACACATGGCTTTTGCTGAAAATTTCATTGACAGTAATATCAAAGCAGACTGAAACCTTTTCTCATTTTAAGTCCTTCAAGCAATTCAGAAGCCAGAGTAGGAAGAACTATAAGGACAAGGCAGAAGATAGGGGCACTAACTGTGAGTAAAGGAAGAAATTTCTGTGTGGATCAGTAAAGAACAGCAGAGTTGGTTTGTTTATTTTTTAACATGTTAGAAGGTATTGGTTTCAAATTGAGTAAATCCTTCTTAGTTCATGGATCATTGACTGGGTAGATTGTAACAGCTCCTCTGGAGCCATTACGGTATGTCATTTCAATCCAGCCATTTAAATTGTGTATTCAGCCTCTCTGTTCCAACCCTACACAAAATGGCATTGAAATCATTGCCCTGTGTGTTCAGCATATTGTTTTTAAACCTTCACCTAATAGGTATTTATTTTTTAAAATGTCATAAACAGTTAGGCCACCCTGTAAATGAACTGTTAAATATGTATGCTCTAAAAGCAAAAGTAATGGTATAAGTGCAAATACCTCTTTAGAAGTCAAACTAAAATAAACCAGAAACTTTTAAAATTTGTTTGTTAAGTTTAAAAAATTACTACTAAAATAGAAACACCTTCTTAGGCTAGAGCACTTTGCCAGGCTATGTGAGTGTGGAGATGATTGTCATTAGCATGCTGAGCATGCTACAGCTCTGATCTGTTTGCTAAACCTGCAAATAAAGTCATGATCAGATTCAACAGAGAAAGCTTAAAGTACATGAGAGAGGTCTCAGTGTTGATGAGTATTTGAGAAATCTTAGAAAAGGAACTGAACCGTGCAAAGCAATTCCATCTTTGCCTTTTAGGTGTAGTAGATGTATTATCAGTCTTCAAGGTGAACAACAGTGGACAAAAACAATCATTAATGCTGAAAGTCAGATGCTTTTCTGGTGTCAAGTGCATCAGTAGAATTACAGCTGTTTACACTCTCTGAAAAGACAGTTCCTTAGCTTCCTCTTTCTACTGAAGAGANCTGGTGTCAAGTGCATCAGTAGAATTACAGCTTTCTCTTTCTACTGAAGAGAATATATATATATATTTATATGCTAGAATAAAGTACTAAGTAGTATTAAATAGGATTAAGATGACAACAAAGGCTATGGAAGACAACAACATCCATTACCTTTTCAAAAAGCAAAAGTTACAAGATAGGTCAATAGCTAACACTAATGATACATCGGCAATACTGAAGACTTCAGAAGAAATTCTTCTTTTCCAGTGTTTCAGATAGAAATAATGCCCCACTTGCAAGCAGTGAAGACTGTCCTCAAAAAAAAGATAATTCAACCTAAACTAGGGAAAAAGCATGTGTGAAGTATATTGCATACAATGTTCAATTCCAATTTCAAATTTCTCTTCTAAAACACCTGTATCACAGAACATTACTGTGGTCTAAGCTATATCACAGTACAGCAAATTTTCTGTTATGACAAAAAAATCAATTATAGTGCAGAATTTAAAATAATACCTCCAAGTTTTGGCATATGTTATTTTAGGATCCTTTTATGGCAATTATGTTTAAATTCTTTTCCTTCTCTTAATAAAAAGGAGAAGAAGAACATTAACACTAGAAAATATGTGATAATTATGTTCTGCCCTGCATGTGTTGAGTTTTCTCAGGTGCAAGTAGATTCTGTCTTCTAGTGACAAGTATATTCAGCAACAAAAGAGACTATAAAATTATGTTTTATAATGTAAATTAATGTTTCCTCATAACATCTGACAACAAATGACAGAAAGTGTTGTCATCAATGAGGCCAAAATAAAGAGATTTAGGGGAAAAAAAACCTAATTTCAAATTTTACAGCTTTCGAAAAGCAAAGCATCTCAATCCAAACACAATTCAAATTCATCTTTGAAATAGGTCATATTTTCNCGAAAAGCAAAGCATCTCAATCCAAACACAATAGGTCATATTTTTCATTAGCTAATTAGCTGCTTCCAGTTTATATAACCTGTAAGAATTGGCCTTGTGATGTGGTTCCAAACTGTTGTATTTGCAAATGAATCATGTATTTTCCTGTTGGTTACAGAACACAAGCTGAGGCACAAAAAAGGAACTGGTGTAAGTGGTGGATGGTCTCTGTGCTTCCTCTCTTCCTCCTGAACTTCCATCGCTTGCACTCATTCACTGAAGTTAACCCGTATTCAAAAGGATTAACATGGTACAAAAGGATATATTTAAAAAGAAAACAGAGGTTTTACTTGTCTAGAATTTAGAACAATATTATAAATGTGACTGCTTTTCTGAGGCTGTTACAGATATAACTTCCAGTATTCCTTTGAGACTACTGCATTATTTCTGCTAGATCTTAGAGCAGAAGCCCAGAGTCATTCATCATCTCTCAGTATGACATCTCTCTGACCAACAAGTCACTTAGCAAAATGTCCCAGCTGCTTGGCAGTTTTATATGCAAAGAGAGCAGCAAATCCCAGGAGGGAAACGTATTCTTCCTTCTCCTTTTTCTCTTGTCTAAGGAGCATAGATTGCCTAGAAAACAGTTCTTAGGCATCTGTAATTGAATGTCAGATGAACTTCCACAAGCTTTAATGAGGAGTAATATTACTGCCCAGGCAGCAGAAGTTAGTGCACTGCTCCATGTCCCAAATTATTTCATTAATATTAACCAATATTTTCAACTCTCCCCAGGCTATAATGCTGTAGCAGGGAAGAAAGATGAAAATAACTCTCACAGACACCCAACTAATTACTAGAACGTGCAGGAATAATAAGCATATGGAAGTGATGTTTGTCAGGTAAGGGAAATAGGCCTTTTCCACAGGGAAAAGAGCTTTTGTTACTGTAGTTACATAAAAAAATCCTTTTGTACAGTATTTCAGTATTGAAAGTGTACTTTTCTTTTTGCCTTTGGCACGGTTAGGAAGAAAAAATTCCAAATAACAAGAAGGTGTTAATATTACAAACTTTGCATTAGAATATATAAGCAATAAGAAAAACTTTTGTCATGGCCTGCCGAAGTACTTTGTGCAATGATAGATTAGTATAACAATTTGAGAAGTAAATTTGAATGTAAATATAATTAAATATATATGAAAAAGACTGGAAGTGCCATGAAGACCATTTTGAAGGGCAGACAAGTGAGCTCTCAAGGGCAGCAGAAGACAATTTGTAAAGCAGCTATGCAAGTTGTGAGGCTGAGACATCACATCCCTAAGCTTGGCTGAGACATCACATCCCTAAGCTTGTGAGGGCACAAATACACAATTCCTGCTATCCTTTGGATACTTCCATTCTAATCTTTGTGGGGAATTTTATATGCATCCTTCTTTAAAGTTCTCTCTTTTATCTTCTTACCTAAAAGAGGTGTCTGGTTTTAGATAATAATATGAAAAAAATATTCATTTTTAGTGAAAATGTTTAATGTTTTACAATTTTTAATACATTTGACACTACTGTTCACCAATCATTATGCATATTTGTAATGAAAAGGCTCAGCATGATAGTTAAAAACTAACTAAACATAGCATATGGTTATATGCAAAGTATGTATTATTTTTATAGTAAATGTGCACACATATTGTCAAAATCTGAGTATAATAGACTAATTTTTGTTTCATTCTAGTCATAGATTGTAAATTTTCTTTGGTATTGTTATCTAATTACTTCCACTATTTCAGAAGACTTCAAAAAGCTATCTATCTGAAGTCCTGTATGTAAGAATCTTTTCAATTACTTTTTTCTTACCCAGTATGTCTGCCTTGGAGGAAGGAAGTGGTAACCCTTACAGTAGCTGGTCTATCTATAGGATATTTCTAAGCACAGAGTATATTTCTCCAAGCCATAAATTAAAACAAGACTTTTTTCAACCACTTTCTGCTCACTTCCAAGTACTAAAAAAAAATATTTTCTTCCAAAAAAATCATGAATTGGCACAACAGATTTTTTTTCCAGCTTAATATAATTTATGCTGTTATCACAAGTCACAAGTTTAGCATTTTTCCTGCAGTTATTTGTCTTTTTAATTTATTTTGAAGTCTGACAACAAAATATTCCACTCAACTCCCCACAATTACTTTCTTCTGGGAGAATAATTTGGGCTTGGAAATAAGGAGGAAGAGCAAGGATTTATTATCAAAAAGTTCTTCAAAATGGATTATCAAATATGTTAGGCATATTGCCAGTTACTGTGAGGCCAGAGTATAAAACCAAGAGTATAAAACCAAGAGTCTTGGCTAGAGAAGGAGAAGCAGGATGCTGTACTAATTGTGCATCTCATCCAGTGACTGCTGTGTGTCTTTCACTGCTGTGACTGTCTCCTGATTTTGCTTTGACCCTCTGATTCCTACTCCCTTCTCAACATCCCTTCACTTCCTTCTCCTCACCCTGTCTTAGACACATTTTGATCATTGCATCTCTCAGACAGTTTCCAGGAGCTCCCTAACAGCCTGACTTTTTTTCCACAACTAATTTCTAATCTCTTCCAGTCTTGAGAATAGAGGAGTATGTCTGAAAACTTCCTTCTTGGAGAATGAAAGCATAAATAGATGAGCAATAAAGAACATAATTTTTAGCTTCAGTCTATACACATTAGTGAATTGGTCACTGTGATGCTGTTGTAATGCCTAACATCTACAATCTTCCCTCAGAATCTGATTCACCAGCTTTGAGTTAGCTGTGGAAACATGAAGCACAAAAAGCATCTAGAAAAAAGCACCATGCTAAGCTGGAAGCCAACAATAAAGAAAAGTGTAAAGGAAATAGCATTTCATTTCTGTGCCATAGGGGACTATTCTTTCAAGGACAGGCTCCCTTCTCTCCCATTGGTACTTCTTTCTCCTTCCTCCTATATTTTTAACAAAGAACCAAACAAACAAATTGCCAGGGTCATTCTTTTAAGGAGCCTTACACCTGAGGAGGGAACTGGAGGATTGGAACACTAAAAGGTTCTCCACATAAAGCTCTGCACGAGGCTTGGTGTGATAAATCTTGCCCAGACTGTGCTCTCTTCATAGTGCCTAGCGAAACAGCTCTGATTAGAAGGTCTGAAAATGTTCCCATTTCATGAGTATTCTGTAATCTTGTGTTTGGACCACTCCCCAGAGGGTTAAGAAATATAGATTTTCTTGCACATAAGACTTGAAGGAAAATTCTCTTTTTTCTTCCCTTGTTCTTTCATTCAGGTTTGTGGTTGAGTATTTCCTCCTCTGTGATTAAGCAAGTATCCTCGCCCTGTTTCATCCCACAAAATCATTCCATTCTAAACATAAGATGAAACAGTTTCTCCAACACCCTTAACAGCTTTTAATCTATTATTTATTATTAAACCACATAATTGTATTATTTATAGCTTTTCTTATAAAGTATCTTGGGATGTATTTGTATGAAATGCTATTCAAAATAAAATTGTATTGCACTAAAGAACAGTTCTCATTTATTTTTTAATAATTATTTGATGTTGCCTTGATTTACTGAGTCACTAAGGCATCTTATTCTTGGTGATTTAAGGGATGCTGTGAAGTAAAAATTCATATAAGCTCAGATCCTCAGCTAATGTAATCGGCAAAGTTCCAATGCAATCAATGGAGATCTGCCAATTCACACTAGTTCTGCCCTACAGTAGTTTTTAAAAATCTCTCCTCATCTATGTTTTAAATGACACTTGAGATGCCAAATAATTCCTTTTAATCTACATTGCTTGTCACAATATACAGTTTATTTTTTCTATTTCATCTTACTTAGACAGGTAAATCAGACCGGTTTATTTCTAAAAGCCTTCCAGTTCTGCCTGTGAAATAATACTACAATTTTGAAATGTTTTCACTGCTAAGTCTGCAGGGAAATGTAATAAAATTGAAGCTGTACGTTATGCATGTTTTATGGAAATGCTTTTGTCAAATTATAGTCACAGAGAACTTCCCTATTAATATAACATTAGAGTGATCACTCTCAAACACTATAAGAAGACTATCAAGTAATATATACATACGATAACCTAAGGTTTTGAGTGAATGAATTATATTAGTTGCCTCCATTTTCAGACCCACAGATTGAGAAATCATAGGGATATCTGATTGAACATAAATCTGAAAACTACCATGAATTGTGCATGCAAAGAGGGATTCTCATGGAGAGAAAAACACAATGAGAAAGCCCTTCTTCTGTGTGTGAAAGAAAGGTAGGTACCAATTGGAATTTTTCTACCCAAACTGTTTTCACATTTCTTTATTAATATTGACAGTAAATTGTTACTGTTAGAAATGGAAGAACAGAAATCCTAACTAAGCAAGAACATCTAGTGAAGTACAGTTTTGCATCTTGATTAAGCTACATGGCTACTTCAGCTGAGCTCTGCATATCTCTTACTGCAGTATTAATCCTTCACCTTAGTAGGATCCTTAATTTTACCCTCTCTCTCTAACATGACTGTCTACTAATAATTTCAACTGATATTCTTTTAATAGTACCCATGAATTGCAAATATACAATTTACTTCACGTACAGAATACATACTTCACATGACAGTAAAAAATCCTCACTAATAAAGTTGCTTCTTGGCTAGAAAATTTTCGAATTTTTACTATACTGAAGTCCTACAGTCAAGTACCATGGGATTTCATGTTTCAATTTAATATATAAGGCAGGAAAAGAACTAAATTACACCATACATCTTCAGACTACACATCTGTACAAAAATCTGAGGGCTTTTTGCTTCATAGAAGGCATATTCTTGCCATGAATCTTTTTTTTTTTTCTATAAAATTGGAAATCAATTTTTAACAATATTTTGACAATTTTCACACATTTCTGTTGGGGTTTACTCTTTAGAAAAGATTAATTTTGAATTGTAAGTGTTATCATTAGTGGATTTCTTGTTTTGTTGCTTTTCTGGAGAAGGTTGGTCGCTGGTGCTATTTTGACATCCTCTTTTAATTTGTTAACATCAAATGTAAAATTCTGATAAAAATTCAGTAGGTCATTTTTCAAGTACAAATCACATTAGACAACAGAAACGTGCATGCAGCCAGTAGCTCCTTTTGGTCTTGCACATTCTATGGCAAGAAAAAATATTTTAACTTTTTATATTGTATTTTCTAGCATACCAGTGAATATGAGAATTTTATTTAATTTAAGATTGCGAACAATCCTAATGATAAAGAAACTAGGTGAACCACTAGCATGGTAAATTTCAGGAACTAGTAGATATTAATGGCTGAGCTAGTCACTCCAGGGTTCCTTTACAGTAAAAGGAGAGAAATAGATACTGCTGGCATGCACTTCATCTAATCAAAAGCAGAACTCTAAAATGGATCTAAAATTTCCATTCACTATAAAAGACCCTGGGGTGACTAGCTCCGCTGCTAACATCTAAGAGTAAATATCTAGGGCAGGATACACTTCAAGATTAAAACCTTTATATTTAGGTGCCTGCATCAAAGTGTCTACAGACATATGGGATGTCAAGGCTTACTTTGTAGACTACGGAGATCTAGTAAATGCAGTTGATGGATTCAAGAAAGCAAGCTAAGCAGTAATATGGTGTTTACTTTAGGATCACTTTTATGGTGAGCTGAACTGCTCTTCATGCTCTATGAGCTAAGCCTTTACTGTAGGACATGGAAACTTAGCTAGTTAACTTATGTGACTACCCACTATCACAATGGTACTTACATATATATTACTTTATCTTGGACTTTATCTTGCGAATTTGAATAAGGTTTGTTTACCTAAAGATGGATGTTTCATGCCACTAAAGAACTTTCGAATATAGATGTTGCTGCTTCTGTGCAAGACGCAACACAGGACCTCTGGGGGCCTGTGCCCTTTGGGATCAGCAGTCGGAATCCAAGAAGGTGCCTGGTGGCATCTCAAATGACACTAGGCACCTATATTTAGGCAAAATCTTTGGGTCTTTCCCTTAGTTACATCCTGAATCACTTTATATTGTTGATTCTTACATATTTTTGATAAGAACTGTAGTAAAGAATGCCAGTCCCACCTCTCAAATTTAATTATATGGCTTCCCTGCTTAGAAACCTCTCAGTGAGTCTGACTGAGGTTGTGGAAAGGTTTGGCATGTGTGTCTTACAACTCACCTTCAGTATTATAATTTCTTTTTTTATATATATACATGCATATTTTTATAAATTTAATTTTTTTTTTCAATAAAATGAGGCTAAGATTCTGCAGTTTGTGTACAGAAGACTGAAGGAATGAATGAATGACTCTAAATTAGAGCTGTGTGGGGTAGCCACACACACATACAAACCCTAGCATATTAAGGTGGCTTTTTTCCTGATGTATATCATAGATTATTCCCATATTTGAAGAGGGTTTATATCTCATCAACCAAGCCAAACATATTTTAGCTCTTCTGCCTCTAGAGAGGCAGCTAATTATCATTTCTAGGAGACAATAATGGAAAATCAAATAAAAGCTTACAATGCTAATATATTTCAGAATTTCATATTAAAAATTATAGTAAACTGGCACAGAGTCAGTTATTGTGCTGCAGAAGCAAAATGTCCAGTTGCATTGCATACTGGACAGGAACTTTTCATTCTAGGCTCTGTTTCTGCCTTTTCCTAAAGTGCTTAACAAACATTAACAGATTGACAAGGAATTTAAGATTTTCTGAATTACATATACATCCATATCGAAAACATAGCCAAAGTCACTTAGAAGTTTACAACTTGAGTTATCATCTTACAAATTATTATTCTATATGATGGCTTCTAAAACTGTGATCCATAAAAATTAATTTACTGAATATAGAGTTAATCTGCAGAAAATATGGATGAGAAAGAGAGTTTCTTGCCTAGTTTTGTCTCTACTTGTTCTGATTTCCATGAAACATAAGTCTATTTCAGTATTCTCTACAACCAAAGGTGCAAGATGGAACCCTTGCAAACCTACCTGAACTAACTTTCAATCAGTTAGTCCAGGTATAAGTTACTACAAATATAGCATATTAGAATGAAATTTGGCAGACTTTTAGTAGTACTCATTTGTTTTTTAGGTAACTATCTCATGATGAGTTCTTTGCTACTAGACAAGACTCTACCTGGTATGCAGACCAAGAAAAAACTAAGCCCAGCTATACACAAAATTCAAGCANCCCGTGGGCAATGAGTTTAATGCTCCCTCTGCTGTTGGCACAGTTATCGCACCAGGGGCCACAGGAGACCCCAAGTGATTTTCAGACTGTGCCTGTCAAGCACACATTTGACTGGGTCATTAATACACTTTTAATTTTGCCCACTGAATATTCTCCAGTTTGCATGAAGTAATTAAATAATCTTTCAGCCGAGAAAGAGAACATGTGTAAACTATTTCTCATTTCTTCAGAACAACCAGCTGGCAGACAGAGACATGGATTCTAGCCCCTGCCTTACAGGCAGGCTAGGCCTGCTTTGCAGACAGGGTAGAGGTAAACATCCTTGTGCTTACAGTTTAGCATCTAGCTGTTCGGTTTGGCATGAGCTTAGGAGCATATGATTAAGTGTCATAAAACCTCTCCCTTCTAGGGACATCTGTTTAGATCTAGAGAGCACCGGAGTGATTATTTTAAAGTTTTAAATTTTGGACTTAGAAGCCCAGTCTGTACCACATAGTTACTTTCACTTCTCTTCCTCCTTTCATCCTTTATCTATCTAAAGTATTTTAAAAGTAAAATCTCTTGTTTAGTCAGTCTTCATCATATTGACAGATATTACCACAGTAGCTAGTAACAGTAAGAGTTCCATTTATCTCTGGTAGAGCTCGAGGCAAAAAGCCACAAATTTGGCCCAAAGTGACCCCAAGGATGACTGCAGTCTGAAATCCCAAAACAATGTTATCAAAAAAATAAGTGTTTACTAACTCCTAATTAATCTTTGATTAAAGCAGAACATCTAAAGAGATACATATGGGAGAAGCATTAATACAAAATTAGTTCAGTCAGATCAGTTCTTTTGATATGCATAAAAAATGAATTCACCATGGCAGGACACTTGTTACCAAAATATTTCTGGATGTGGCTAAGTACATCAAGTAAACAAAGTCACCTGTAGTCTAAAAAGTAATTTAAAGTTTGTCAAAGGAAAATGTGTAAAGAGCAATGGACCATAATCTGCTTTCAGAGATATCAGAATAAAATTGCAGAGTTACTCCAACTTTATGGGTGCTGTAACTATATTACACTAATGATTAAACTCTTCAATTTCTTATCCTAGATATGCAAGCAACATTTTGATGTATACTATTTAGAATACTGAGGTACTTGCACTCCCTCAGAAGTCCTTTTCAGGAATCCCTCTTTCCAGCCTGGAAGACTGGCCTACTTTAGGAGACCTAAGTCTGCCCATCCATGCTCCAGATATGGCATGAGCTGCACAAACTTCCATTGCACCCTATCTCACAGATGATGTCCATCCCCAGAAAAAGTTGTGGTGGAGATAGGATGAATAACATTAAATTATATCTCCCATTGTTGTAGCCAAGACATGATGGGTTTTGTCCAAAGAAAGAAGAATATACTCTAACAGTATTTTTTCCAGCTGTTTTCTAAAGGTTTAATATGAAGGGGACATTGCCTTTCCCTCTTCCTCTCTTCAAGAAAGTATGTTTCCGGGGCAAAAATTCTCACATTTGTTTTTCCAAGTCTTTTGTACATCAGCAACTGAGTAAGTACAATATTATTTGTTTACTTGAGAAGAAAATA
The DNA here is from genome assembly GCA_013396975.1 of Bucco capensis. Taxonomy (NCBI): domain Eukaryota; kingdom Metazoa; phylum Chordata; class Aves; order Piciformes; family Bucconidae; genus Bucco; species Bucco capensis. Next base: position 35,109 of record VWZO01015917.1, on the reverse strand, counting down.
GTTTATAAATCAAAAGAAAGCTTGTTCAGGAATTTCTCAGTGTTCACTGTAGAGTTATAATCCTCTGATAAGAAGGAATAACAACGCTAACTTTGACAAAATTTTAATTATAACAGCACTGCCAAACCTCGCGCATATTTCACTAATGATTGTAATTGAAAGAGTGTTTAATTTGCTGTCACTATAATTGTACTTCTAAATCCCAAAAAGCCATAATCTTTTGGCTTGTGAAGATGTGTTTTAACACCAAGAGAACATAATGTCAGAAAAGAGAATAATATATTTGGCTTTAGCTGTATAAGCTATGCTCAAAGAGCTGCTTAAGCCCTGGTTTAGACTGGATACTGCAGGTAAAAATCTGTCGGCATGAAAAGAATTATAGTTTTCTCAATGCTCTAGTTGTAAGGCAACTGACTAGAGCAATAGTTTATTCTAAGGGCGTGTTTGTAAAGGTGACTCAGTATGACAGTAGAGGATATCCTTTGCTATTTTGCCATAAGACCATACGTTATTAAAATGTTTCATACAATTTTGCACTCCTAAAAATCGCAGATTCCAATACTGATATTATGGTCAAGACATTTGTAAATACAATGTCATTTGCCCATGTCAACAAAAGGGATTTTTTTATTTAAATATTTATGAAAATATATGTAGACAACATTTATGATTGCAAAAATGCATGTTCAATTTGCAAAGTTTTTCAGAAGGTTGTATATAAGTACACAAATACCAAAATGCAAAATTCTGTGGGGTTTTGCCTCCCTGATCTATGCTACTTTTGGTGCTTTTAAATCTGATTGCTGCATCAATCAGTAATTCAGCATGACTTGATACTCAAAATTTCCTTGTGGCTTTCTAAGCGATTAAGTATATTTTAAAAGCTGGCTTTTAAGAAATGAAACAGCTAATTATGGAGTGGTGACTTGAAAACACTGATGACCATAATACTCAATGGAAAAGTGGTGTTTAAGACCTCATAATCATGATTACTACAGGAGTGCAAACCTAGTCCTATTCTCATCTGAAATAAGTGCCAAAAATTCTTCTGATAGGTAGTGGAAAGCTAATCAGGTCCTAAATTTGCTGCTTAGGAGATTGGCTGCGTTCAAGAAGTGTTTTTATGAAAAAGATAACAGAACAATGGGATTTTAAGAGATTTCAAGGAGTTAAATTCTAAATCACATAGAAAATGCTGTCTTTAGGCATGGCATATTTTGCACTGGTTTGTGAAGGGAATTGAACCTTTAGTAAATGGATATTTCTGAAAATCAAGCAAAAGTGACAAATTCATGCATGGAAGAAACTTAAAATGGAGGTGAACTAGAGATCTTTGTTCAGTAGCTTAGTGACTTACTGTCTCCCATATGGTTCTCCTCATGTTCTTTCTCTCTTTCTTTTCAGTTCTGCTAGAAGATAAACAAAAATCCTTCTGTTCAAATTTTCTAGGTAATAATTGGCATCCCTTACCTTTTTTTTTTAATATATATATATATATTTTACAGGCATTCTGGCTTTCAAAGAAGCCAAAATAAAAGTGAACATATGTTATGCAGTGCATCTAACTCAGTATTTCTTAAAATAAGGTGAAGTTTCTGCTTTTTCCTCTGTAGAAAACTTTCAAATATTCAGTGTTGCCAGCTTTTTTTATTTTACTGTATAAAAAGCAACTCATGCATTTCACCATGTTATTCTTGCAGTAGAGGTTTGATCTTTACACTTGTAAGGAACCTTCAAGCAAAAAAGGAAGTAAAGAAGAAAAGAGGGAGCTGGAATGCTTTGTAGGTGCAATGTTTGTTTTTCCTCATGACAAATTAAAGAAGAGGGTAGTATAAACTGAAATAATACATATTCATGTTTGCTGGTGTGCTACCAAAAGAAGTATCCTATAAATACATTTTAATTCCTGTGCAATTTATTTATTCATAACACATTAAATTTCTTGAAATTAAAAGTTAAGAGATGTCAGGCAGACTGGATTTTAAGATTAATGAGGAAGAAAGACAAGACCAACCTGGCCTTCAACTAATATTTTCAGAAGCTATTTGCCAGTAAAGAAATACTATTTCTTTATGAGAAACTATTTTTATTGTTTCCCCTCCACATCCATTCTGTCTGTTACATAGATTACATACATGTGCACAAAGTTCATTTGTTGGATCATGGATTCTACCTTTGCTTGATATATAAATAAGCATTATGGTTGTTAAAATGTAACAGTTTTGTGTTAAGTGAGGAAAATGATATTAAAAAAATAGACTAGAAGAGAAGGCTCTGGGGAGAATTATTGCAGACTTTCAGTACTTCAGGGCTTAAAAAAAAGATGGAGACAAATTTTTTAGCAGGGCCTGTTGCGGCAGGACAGGGGGGAATGGTTTTAAAGTAAAAGAAGGTAGATTCAGACTAGATATAAGGAAGACTTTTTTGCCATGAGGTGCAGAAACATTGTAACAGTTTGCCCAGAGAGATGGTAGATGTCTCGTCCATAGAAACATACCAGGTCAAGTTGGAGGAGTTCTGAACAACCTGATGTAGTTGCAGATGCCCCTGATCACTACAAGGGGGTTGGATTAGACAACATTTGAAGTCTTTTCCAACCCTAACTATTCCATGGTTCTATGACACTTTATTATCACTGAAAATGGTCTTCACTTTACCTCATTTAAGTAGAAATTCATATCTCATTTCATCAAAATCTAACTGAAAAATCTCTGAAGAGTTTATATCACCAATATCAGTTGCCTCCAATAAGGCATGGGTATCATTCAGGTTTCTTCATTCCTCCCACAATGTGACTATCCCTTTCCCCATCCCTGCATTACCACTTCAGGCTTTTCTAGTAATATGGGTTTTATTCAGCTTACTTTGTTCTTACACCAGTTGGTTTGTTTTATGCAACTACTACAAAGTGTGTTACCATTCTTGTTTCATATTCTATTTTTTCAGTTCTTTTTTTCTTTCTTTCTTTGCTGTGCCTATCAGGGCTCAGCATCAGGCTGGTACATGCAATAAAAAGCAGCAAGGAAAGTCACATTATGTTTTTCTCGTAAAAGTACCTAAAAAATACAAGTTTGTGCTGAAGCTCAGGCTCTAGTCCTCCAAGTCAAGGCCAGTTTGAAACAAAATCAGGTTTTATTTTATTAATTTATTCTTATATTTCCTTTGTTAATCAGGACAATGTTCCTGGTGCTTACTAAATCAGTGCTTTATTTTAAAAAATATTCAGGTTCTCTCCAGGGACATTTTAAAGATCTCATGTATAACTCTAGCTAGTAAATGTATTGATCAATCTTTTCAGTATGGTAACAGTATCCAATTTTTAATTTAATCTCTTCCTAAATACCTTTACTTCTGGAGTTGTTCATTTTTTAATTACCCTGAAGATGAAACTTCACAAAGCTCCTCAAAGACAGGCACTTGATCAATGAATACTAAGTCCTTCATCAGTAAGGGCTCAGAATTTGTATAACTTTGATTCCTTATGCTCAATGGAAATAAAATATTTCCTGAATGCAAAATTCAGATTACAATATTGTTTACTCCTAATCAGTTACCATTAAATTAAATTCATAATAGAATGGAATGTGAGCTATGCTACAAAATCAAAGTGAAAAGGGCCTAGAAAACAAAGGAAAAGGGCATGAAGAGAGGACATTGACATGTTTGATAACCTGAGTGAATATATTTCTTGCAGTATCTTCTGGTAGTAATAGAAATAGATGGAACTATTCGCTTAATCAAAGAAGTAGAACTTAGATTATAATACATACATTTCTGGCAGTGTGAACTCTTAAGCAGCTTTAAAAAGAAAAAAAAGCTGGGGTGGGGGAAAAACAACCACAAGAACACAACCCAGATGTTAATATACTTTGTGTCAAATACACAGTTATCCAAGAAGCCATCACAAGCTGCTATGTATGACAAAATACCTTGAAAAGGTTGCTCCTTTAAAAAAAAAACCAATTCAAAAGTTTTTAAAAAATACTAAGTATTGTTTCAGTAATATTAATTTCATTCAGCTTCCCCTGACCTTGAGAGAAACTGTTCAGATTGTTTTCTGATAGGGTCATAATTCTGCATCCTTGTTCAACTTTAAAAAATAAGACTGCAAAAGTAGAGTTGCATTACAGAAAAGGAGATTGAAACAAATCTCAGAAGGTCCTGGGGTTTAATTAAAAACATTGAGTTTGCAAACATTTTCTCTTCCCATGCTTTTATTCTCACACACAACAGATAACTTACTGTTCTCTCTCTGCAATTGCATGAGGGAAAAATATCAGACTAGAGGAGAAATATCAAAAACTTGGTTTTAACCTCTTATCTTTCATAATCATTTTCAGAGTTGAGGATGGCCTTATAGGTGGAATGTAGATTGAAGAGCGAAATTTAGGAAAGTTTTTTAAAGTAAGCAACTACTCAGTCACACAGACTTCTCCAAGCCCATTATCTCTGACATACCAATGAGAAATAACTGTGTTTTCCAAACAAATGGCTTTCTGAGAAGCTGGATCAGTTGCATAAGATGTGCTCACCACCACTGCCATGCTCCTGACTGCACCATGCATAACAGGCGTATCTGAGAAGGGATTACACAGTGAGTATAGGACAAATATGGATGAAGAATGCCTGTTATGATGGCCACTAAAATCTACAGCTGTTTAGAACAGCGCTGAGAAATTATGAGACTAAATATAGAGGCTATTTTCATTCCTTCCCTAGCAACTTCCCCTGTTCGTGCCTCATCGGTAAAGGACTTGTGAAAGTAACAATTCAAGGGGAGCACAGTAGGAACATAACTAACTAATAATCTTTTATCAGTTGAGCATTTGGAATAAGAAAAAGGAGAAACAGATATAGAGAAAAAGGTTGTAAAGCTTTTGTTCTTTTAGAAGCTGAGAAGCTGTTTACTATAGAGATTTGTTTGCTTAACCTGCTAAGTGACTCATTGCAGCAGAGAATTGAGCCTTTCACCTTCAACCATCTGCAGAGTAATCGAGCGTAAGAATTAATAGCTGGGTGCTGTGATCCAAAGTGATACTTTTCTATATAGTGCCAATATATAGGAAAGTTTTTTAAGAGAATGGGTTTGAAGATAGCTGAAATTCTCACAGCACAAACTCTCCACATAAAAGAAATTTACTTAGTGTCCTAACCACAGAACAAATAAAGGATATTAAAGTATTGTTTGAATAATATTTTCTGCCAAAAAAAGGAAAGAATAATAATCCTAATCTATAAATTCTATAGAACTGTTCAAGAAATGTTCCTTTTTTTAATAGACTATGTCTATTTACAAAAACAACAAATGAGTCAAAAGGAAAACTTAATTTTAAGCTTAATTTTTAATTTCTATTTTGTTTCCAGGAATTATACATTTCATAAAAAAATATTACTTGGTATACAAACATGTACATTACAGGGATACACTCAAAGGACTTATTTTATTGTCAAAAATATAGAGCATATGATCCTTTTTGTTTAATACCTAATTATTGCATCATTCTCAGTGGACTTTTTTCTCAGAATAAAGGCATTTCTCTGATGTTTTATTTCTGCATTTAATAGTTTGTATTTAACAAAAGTATCATGAAATAAGCATCATTAAAAAATAATTTTCAGAGTAAACATTCCTTTTTCCCAAAATATTTCACCTTCAGAGGCTTATTGCTTCTCCCAAATTTTCCATTAACATATACTTACCTGTCTATTCTACTTTGTTCTAACGTGCTCTTCAGGTATTATCATTGTTAATTTTGTCATTCACTGCTAGCAGTAAGCTCTGCTTGGAGGAACTTTTACCTGCAGAGAAATTTGAATTTTTCCTCAACATGAAATCCAGTTATAAAATGTAATTTATAGTCTTCTGTCTTTTGCAAGTGATCACTAAATAACAAATTCTACTTCATGTTTTACCTGGCTCACAAAACACTGTAGCAGTGGCTTTACACAAGTAAATTTGATCCAAATTCTTAAAATGTTAAAAAAACACAGTCAGAATGTGTTATGATTTTAACATAGGACTTATGTCAAGCCTGCTTCCCTTTCTGTCTCAGTGAAGGTCTAAACTTTTTCTCAAAACTATATTTCATATAATTGCATGGGAAGTCAGCTAAAAGAAGAGTTATTCATTATTTATTGACACATCTATAAAGGTAATATACTTCCTCATAAGGACATAAGCAAATGCAGACAGTAGAAAACCAGACAGACTATAATAATGCCATTGAAATTATTAAATTATCTACAACATCTAAGTGTTCAGAAAATCATATGCTTTTCTTGAAGGTCTTACACAGACCTTGCAAGAATATTGCAATCAGGAACCAAATTGCTCCAGTGAAAAATCCAAAGCTTTTATCCCTACCCACCTGAGACATCTTAAATTCCCATACTTGTTCAACAGAAATTAAACTTTGATTTTATTGTCTGTGATTGTTTAAAACAGATCAATAATTTAAGTTAAAAGGTTTATCTGATGTCTGAATTATTTTATCTGACTGAGATAGGCTTTTCTGATTTACTGAACAGCCCTTGGAGGAGTGGATAAAGGGCTGAAATGTAATGAAAACAAGTCTAGCTAATAGACTAACAAAAGGAAAGGTTTTAGTGGTATTAACTCTTTAGAGACACAACAACAAAGAGATGTACAGAGATGTACCTGCACAGTTGTAACTTTGAGCTCCTATGCCCCCACCTCAAGCTGATCAACTCCTGTTCCTCTCCAGGAGAGACTGGTAGTGTAATTTGGCCTTTATTATTACAGGTTAACACACATTACTGAGGACCTGTAGTTATACAGGTGTTAAGACAAAACTGGCAATTATTGCAGTCTAGGACTAGTCTAGTCTAGCATGAAGAGGGAGAAGTGGTAAAGGAGTCATTATGAACTCACCATAACACCAGTTCCCCATCCTCCTGTGCTGCACGATGGAGGGAAGAGATAGACGAGTCAGCAATGACAGTGAAGCTAAGCCTGGGAAGAGAGATTGGGGAGAAGATGCCTAGATTTTTGCCTGCTTCTAACCATCAAAATCTATTTGAATTGTTAATAAATTAATTATCCCCAGCAAAGTATGTTTTGCCATGGCAGTAATTGGTAAGTGATCTGTCTGTCTTCGTGTTGACCCAAGAGCTTTTCTATCTCATTTTTTCCTCCTGCCCTATTTGAAGAAGGGGAGTGAGAGAGAAGCTGCGTGGGCATCTGCTAGCCAGCCACAGTTGTACCCACCAAAACTGCACAGCGAGCAGAAGCTGTGTTGTACAGTTGAAGCATGCACTAAGTCAACTGGCTGATGCTGTGGCAATCACAGGAGCTTTCTGGAATTGCACTGTAATGACAGACACACATCACAGAACCATAGGATGCTTAACAAATGGTCGTGCTCCAAAGAAAAATGCTGTCTCTTTCTGTAGTGCATGAATTTTTAGCTTGGATTGAAGATTCATTATCCCACCTCTGACTCTTACCCTGAAAAAACTCTTAGCATTGAGACTCTAGAACCTCCCTAAGTAGTGATCAATTTACTTGGTAAATTCATGCTAATATGTAAACAATTTTTTTTTTTTTAGTTATTGTGTTGCAAAATAATTTTTTCTTGTTCTACCATTAGTAGCCATTAAGTATAATCACCTCCATTTTTTTTACATTTTATTTAATATTTCAAGACCAATATAACTGTGCTGCCTCAGTTTCTTCTTTCCTTTGATGACTTTATTTCACATCCCTAATAATTTGTTTTGCTGTCCTCAAAACTCTGTTAGTTTTTTTTTATGTCCACTGCCCAATCCTAGAGGCATTATGCCAGACATCTCCCATGCCAAAGCATCCTAATTACCTTCTATGTCTTACATGCATTATTCTGCTTAATGAAGCAGAGGTTGTAGGAAAAGGTAAGATGTTTTATTAGACCCATGAATACAGTTTAGATTATCACATCTGCAATAGTATCATTATGCACTTTTGAAATGCACTGCAGAGTTCTCCCTTATAAAGGAATCAGTCTTGAGTTATTTGGGCAGAAGCATATATAATGCTGCTAATTTACAGTAATTTTTCAGTTCCATTGAAACATCCAGGTCTTTTCTGCCATAATACTGCCTGTCTAGTTAGTCCTCTCTTTTTATATTACCATTTTCCTGTGCATTTTTCCCTTTCATTGTTTTTTATGGTTTTGGCTTTTGTAAGCCTCTCTAGTCTTCTGCCATCACCCCTTGCTGTGTTACTCTTTCTAACTAATCCTTGCTTTCTCTTTATTTACAGATCATTAAGAGGTCCTAATCACCATTTAGTTTCTCATTATCCTTCTTCCATATCAGCATACTTTTGCACATTTCCAAGTTTCTGAAACTTTCTGTTTCATTACTCTGTAGTATTTGCTGATTTATTTCTTCCAGACCACTTGCAGGAAAATTATCTTCAGACTAGATTTTGACCTGTTCTGCTTTCCATTTCAGGTAATTATTCTGCTTTTTGAAGTAAAGTTAGCTCATAAACAGTGTAAGAACTCATTGGACAATGTCTTATTTATTCACATTGTTGAATTTTACAAAACCAGCACAAGTCCTTAAATTGCCTTCTGTAGCCAATACCGAGAGTTTAGATGTCATTATGCCTTTTGTTTCTTCTCTGTGGTGGATATCCATAGTGGACTTAAATGCATTAAATTCCATTCCTATTGGGCTACATTACTTTCCCAATATTCATAAATAAAAGATCCTGTCCTTTGGAGCTTCATTTAAGAAAAAAGAAAAAGGGCAACTATTGTAAACATTTTATGGTATGATCACTTCCACAGTTTTGTACCCATAGGCATTTTGGTACCAGCACTTTTGAGGATTTGCGAAGGAATACGGAAGACAAAAAGAAAAGGCAGCTTTAAATAGAAACTCAGATGAAACCATGAAGCCATGACTATGCATCCCTGGACTCTTTCAGAAAATAAAAACAAACCAACATTGAGTCATTATTGTTTATATTGTAGCCTTATTATGGTAACCCACTACATGCCTTTTACTTTTCAATATTGCACATTTATTCTAGCAAAAGTGATGGGAAAAGACATACTTTTTCAGCAGTCTGTACGTAGGTGGGTTCCCCTGTGACTTTACTGTGGCCCAAAGATCACAGCAGTATTTTTCAGTAATTTTCAAACTATAAGTGAAATCTCACAGAACTATTTTCAGAGATCCTTACTCTACACAGTCAAAGGCTTTGTCTAGCTTTAGTTAGTCAAGAGCCAAAGGTAGATCTTTGCCTTTCTTACTGAACCTAGTATTTACAAAATTGTCTATCATGTTCTCTTATATTCACTTTCACAGATCTAGTCTCTATTGAAATGAATCTTTTAATATTTCTACATCTGTATACATTTAAAAATTCAGTAGGTATGACAATCCTTCTTGGAAAAGACTTTGTAAACATCTTCATAATGGTAATAGCTAGGTCTTTGCCTTTGAAATAAACTTCTTTGTGTCCTACTAAAGATACTGATCGTCGCAATCCATGTATTACCTGTTATTTAGAAGTTACTTTACCTCAGTCAAATATGTATAATGCATAATTTTATTTCTCTTTTCAATTCAGGTAGGAAAGAACCTCACAGCCCTACAGAGTCATATTTCTTCTTCATCAGGAAGCATGGCACTTTTCAGGAAAAGAACACTAATCATTCTGATAGTTATCCATGGATGTCTTATCAAACCTTAAGTCTTTCCAAAGCAGTTTGTTTCTTGGGTGCAGATACCATTTTGCAATATCTATATCCTCTAGCCTTGCAATACATGGAGCATCTAGATCTGCACCTTTAAGCTTTAGTGGATTTGTCCTGGAAGCACACTGCAAGCTTCTGGGCTCAGCTATAAATGCACTTGCAGAAAATAATTGAATATCTCTCAAAATTCTTTTGAATGACTCATAAGATGGACCTATACATGTTATTCCCATTGGAAAAATTTCACTTTAATTTTATAGCAACCAATTTATTCAGTCTTTCCTCCTTGTTAATGCCTATTTTAGAGTTTCTCATATTATATCTGTAAGATAATTAATGTTGTGCATTTGCAGTTTTTTTAGAATGTTCAATCTGTTATGGATTATTCCTAGACTAAGAACAGTTTGTCCTATTTGAAGCTGATGTTAGAGTCTCTCCTTTTTAAACTGGGATGTTTCTTTAATAAAATTATATTTTTAGAGCTGCTTTTGTATAAGAACCACTTACTACATTGACTTTATTGGCATTAACTTTATTTTAAATAATTTGTATTTCAAGTAGCATATTTGTGACCATTTATAATAAAAATACTGCTAAAGAATACATTTATATATTACTTAACATAAATATAGCACATTGCTTTTCAGATAATAGAAGTGCAGTCTGCTGTCTTGTTGAGCTGTGACTCTTCTGCTATTTTATTCAAAATAGCAGCTACACAGATATGAATATATTAAGTTTATGGGGATTTGTGTGAGCTTATTTTAGCTAAACATGTATATTTTGGAGCACATTTTTAAGAAATAAGTGCTTTGGAAATTTTTTTAGTATGTCTCAGTAGATGAAAGGTTGTTGGATGCTTCACTATCATTATTTTAAAGGAAAATATTAAATCTGGTGGTAAAACTTCCTTGTTAGTAATGACTTTAATTTTTTTTTATTTGCATTTCTATTTTTATTTTCTCATCTAATATTTGAATTGTGGTGTGCACCAGGTTTTGATTTTTGATAACCTAAACCAAATGCTTTGACATTTTCAGTCACAGAAAAGTGAGGCTTAAATTCCAGTTACATATAACACGTCTGTTGTTTTTTACAATTAAAACACAATTACATTAGAAAACTATATTTGCCTCTCCCTTCATTCTTTAAAAAAGTTTGAGTACACACATACTTTGATCAATTCATCTACTATCTAGACCCATTTCAAATCTATGTTTTTAGGAAATCTCTTTTATTACAAAATTATCTTACTCATTATGCTAACTCAGCACACCTCAGTGGCCTGTCCTTTTTTAATGCGTGAAGTCACATTTATATTCAATTACTCTCCATCTGTTATGATCAACTGTTTTATATTAGCAGATACTGTTTTACTGAAGCCAGCAGAAACATCACTATTCACTAGATTTAGTTCAAACAATCATTTTTTGTTTAAAAAATTAATTCTATTAATTAGTTCCTTATGCAAATATGTGTTCAAACAATTTTTTTCCTTATTGGGTGCTGTCTTGTCCTGTTACTATTAATGAAGAATATTCTGTAATTCTCTCAGCGTATTTATTTGGTTGTTTATTTGATTCCAGTTTCTGAAGACAACTCTTAAACCCATGGCATATTTAGCTCTGTCCACCTCTTTGTTTCTGTTGGACTTTTCTCCAAAATATGGGAAACAACCGGTTAGGAATGCTTAGTGATACAGGCTCATTCTCTGCTGAAAATTCTGACTTACTGGACTTTCTGAAAGACTGCAAATTAATTGACTGTCTTCATAAAGGCCTAGGTTATAGCTATCATATTCCGAATTTTGTCTGACCAGAAACTGAACTTCAGTCCAAGGAATAACAAGATAATGCTAAATTTTACCTTGCTCCAGGCCAAAGAATAATATGAGCTAGACATTTTGCTAGCAGAAGTTGTTTCCCTACCTGTTTTGTTAACTAAGCTGTCTGGGGCATCTGCAGGAGAGTAAAAACAAATCCTAACTGCCCTTTTTCCTCCACCTGCACAAGAAGAGGATCCAACAGTCACAGGAGCTGTACCTCACTACAGAGCCTAGAGTACCAATACATTTCAGCCTCCATTACGTGCATCATCCATTTGAAGAGTGCTTCTTACACAGTCTTTCTGGCAACAGTAAGATGCAAGTACTGCTCTCTAGTACAGTTCTAAATTCATAGTAGTACCAGTAAAATGAGGTTAATAAATCCATTTTCACAAGATATTTAGTATTTGCATGATTTTTCTGTTGTCGTCGTCGTGGCTAGGCTTCGCGAACGAAGATCCAGGGAGGGCTCCACCCACGCTTCTCATCAGCGCCTTTTCCAAGCGCACTGATAAAAAGAGGGTAGCGGATAGCACCCTCGAGCCTGCGCTATGGATTTTTTTTAGGTGAGACACAGCATGCGCAGAGCTGGACCCACCCTTTAGTCCTAAGGTTCATCTGTCAGGGCCTAGCAAGCTTGGACACTGCAGTGAAGTCCTTAGGATGGAGGTTTTATTAGAATGTCCTCCTCTTAGATGGAAGGCCTTCCAGGGCTAAACGAGCTCCATCTGCCCGGATTTGGAATCAGAGTTGTCCGTCTCCTAGGATGACTGCCAGAAGGCTAATGAGCTCATCCTACCCATACAAGGATTATAGGAACATGGGTATCACTCCCCACACTTTACCATGGGCAATGAGTTTAATGCTCCCTCTGCTGTTGGCACAGTTATTGCACCAGGGGCCACAGGAGACCCCAAGTGATTTTCAGACTGTGCCTGGATGATTTTTCTGTATTTAATGCAAAATTGTATTACCTTTAATAAAAGCAGGATTATGCTCAGGATCAGCAGCTGCAAAGCTGCATTGGCAGAATAGAAGAAAAACTTTGTACAGAAAGCATAAAATAAAGCAAAATTTATTTTATGCAGATCAAATATTCTATGATCTGAGTTTTGGCTCAACAATTCTAAAGTTAAAAATTCAAAAGATTTTGTGTTTTTCATCATACTGTATTTAGACTCCATAAAGTTTGGGACATCTGAGAAATAAGACGTAGTTTGTTCCATGTGGTGTATGGAAGAAAGACAGTAGTTAGGAGAGAATATTTTAGACATGGAATGTATGAGCTTTGTTGTTCTTCAATAAGAGAAGTGTTTGTCTACTAACTCCTAAGTAAAGATTTTAACAAGCAGATCATCACATAAAAATGCATATTCACACTTTCGTGTTTTTTATTGATAAAAGATTGTAGCAGCACTATAGATGTAGAGCAAATTTTATCAATGTACATGAGATAGATTGGTTGATTTGTCCCTCTAGATGTTTATGTTATGAATAAATACTTTGCCCTTGATAACAGTGCTACACAATGAAGATGTGCAGCACCAGTAATGGGGGTGAAGTAAAGATTCCTCAGTTTACATATATTTGCGTCTTGAAGGAATAAGAAAAATGTAACTCAGGTGTACAGTACAGTAAGGAGCAATGAAAGTCTTGCTGGACTGAGAGAACATGTAGACACTTGAAACATACTTCAAGTAGCACAGTGTGGGCTCTTCTTCAGTAGTTGTAGCACTGAAAGCAAATCGACAGTAGTGTAGTTACAAGACACTAGAACATGAATTCACACCATGACTCCTTCCCAATAGAGACACAACCTGGGAGTGCTGTTATTTCTTTGCTATGAAGGAGGTAACTACAAAGCTGTAGATCCTGAGTGGACTGAGGATGCATCTAGAATACCTGTTAGAGCATCTAGGGCACCTGACTCCCACCTGCCATCTTTGCCCAGCCACCAAAATTAAACTCACCATCATGCCTACATAGATTCATATTTAAACTGTGTACAAATGGGAACACAAATGCAGAGAGGGAAGAGTAAAAATGAAGAGGAACTCCAAAATCAGTCAAGACCTAGATAAGCAGAGCATATTTTTTCTCTCTAGTGCCTGGACACTGCCTGTGTGCTGCGCTTGACAGAACTTGTGGGCAAAGGAGCATTTAAAATATTTCCCTTAAATTTACACCCTCACCTCCTTATTTTCTTACTGAATAGTCACTGACATGTGGTACCCTGATTTAAGGATTGAATTCACTTTCTCATACATAGATGTCTCATGCCGTCAGAGATACTCTCATCTGGTTCCCAGCTGCCGTTCCATCAGATTATAGCTTTCTAACAGGTGTCTTGTCTGCCAATAACACTTGATTACTTGAGGTATCCTGGTGTACCTCAAACAGTACTCAAAAGTGGAAATGTGAGCAGCTGAACCTTAAGTGACTTTCTTTAGATAGTGATAAATATTTTGGATCCCATTCTGATGATTCCAATGAGGACCAGTCAGCTGACAGTTTGGCTTTGCAATATACAGTAGTTATTATCCTATGTCAATAGCAATAAACACAACAATTATCATTACTAAACATAGATAGGATTATCAACCTTTACCATGTTAGCTATAAACCACAAACATGTCTTAGACTGTAACTCAAATTCAACAAGAATATTTGCAGTGGAAACATTTTCTGCCTCCAAATGCCTTCAACTAAGGGAAACTTAACTCTTCAGAAAATCTGAAAGGACATTATATTCAAAGATTTTAAAATCCAGGACTTTAGACAACCCTAGAAATGAACAGAAGTCAATAAATGACGCTAGAAAGGTATAGAAGATATTTAATAACATGGGTTTGATCTTGATGGGGTTAAACAACATCAGAGACTAACTGCTCCTGTATATATAATAGAAACCAAGAAGCACATGAAAAATTTGGATATTGAGAAGCAAACACACCATGTTGAATTTACAATTTTGTGCTGATATACGCATGCGCTATATATCTTCAATAAGTGTGATGTGTGTGATCAGCAGTATTACTATTTACCACCATGTTTATAGTAATATATACTCCTCTCTCATGAGGCCCTACATGGAGTACTGTGTCCAGTTCTGCAGCCCTCACTAGAAGAAAGATATGGCTGTGCTGGAACCTGTCCAGAGAAGGGCCACAAGGATGATCAGAGGGCTGGAGCATCTCTCCTATGAGGACAGGCTGAGAGAGTTGGGATTATTCAGTCTGGAGAAGAGAAGGCTCTGAGGAGACCTTATTGTGGCCTTTCAGTATCTGAGGGGAGCCTACAAGAGGGCTGGTGAAGGACTTTTTAGGATGTCAGGCATCTATAGGTCTAGGGGGAATGGATATAAGCTTGAGGAGGGTAGATTTAGGTTGGATATTGGAAGTTCTTCACCATGAGGGTGGTGAGACACTGGAACAGGTTGCCCAGAAAGGTGATGGAAGCCCCATCCCTGGAAGTTTTTAAGGCCAGGCTGGATGCGCTCTGAGCAACCTGATGTAGTGGGAGATGTCCCTGCCCATGGCAGGTGGGTTGGAACTAGATGATCTTTAAGATTGCTTCCAACCCTGACAATTCTATGATTCTATGATATATGGAATATTGTTTTCAGAACAGTATCACTTAATTGTTGCTGCACAAGCATTTCTGTATAGTTAAAGAAATACTAAAGTGTGATAGAAAATTCTATATAATACTACTTCTATACTGACTGTGTGTAAAAATATCAGTATTTTTGTCCAGAACTCTTGGTTTATCAAGAGTATTTTAATTGCTCTTTTCAGAAAGTAGGAACATTTGCACATCTACAGCAAGGTGTCAGTTTAAGACATATCAGGACATGCTATGTGACTCATACCATGTCAGAATACAAAGCACAAAACAACTTTATGTAAATGCTGCAACCTGACATTATATGTCAGAATCAGACACATCACTACCATGGCAATCCAATCTATGACGACTTCATTACCAAAAATTTTCAATGCTGAAAAATATGTTAGCTATTAATTCTGAAGGTCTTTTGTAGTCTTAAAGCCTCCATTACTTTGATGTAATATTGAAAGTGATTTGTATGTCACGCTCCTTGTATGGAGGGAGATAGATTTTTCTTTACACAAATAAACTAGGTGCAACAAAACAGTGAAGTATAACAATGGGACACTAGGAGAGACATACTTCAAGAAGAAGCTTAACAATTGTGCAGAGTCAAATATACTCTTGCCTTAGTAATACAAAAAAATACACAGCCTTGTTTGGGCCATTTAACTTTGGCTGCTATTTTCGATGCATACGATCTGTTACGGAGTCTCTAAGGCTTCCAAAATTCATTTAGGAATCTAAAATCATAGTACCTTGTTGCCTTTCTCAGGCCTCATTATCTTTATAGGAAACAAAGGCCCCTAATCCAGCCATCTAAATAGGTGCTTAAGCATCTCCTAATATCTTTTCTGTTGATTTGTTGGTCCTGAAGGATGATATTTCTTGTTTTTCTATTAGCAAAACTTTTAGACTTTAGTAAGACAAAATACTGTAGTATATAGGAATAATCTTACTAAAGCACATCTCATCTGACATGCTTCCAACAAAAATGTCTTGTATGACTTTAAATTCCTTAATTTGAGTCAGTGGGTGCTGAGTACATTACAGAAAGTAATTTCATCTTACATTTCTCCAGTTATACAAGCAAGGTAAAAATCTACATATTTTTTTAAAGAAAGCTGGCATGGTGACCATATCTCATCATGGTTTTTAACTGCTTACTTGGGACAATTCTTACAATTCCAGTCATTTCAGAAAGAAAACTCCTGGGAAACCTCCCTAAAGGTTATTTTTGTGAAGTGAAATCTGAAGATAATTGTCCTCATGGAGTAAACTTAACTTGAGAGAGAAAAGGAGACAATATTCTTCCCAAACTTTGCTTTCTTGCTTGTTCTGGTTAAGTTGGTTCAACTGATCATTTGGATTATTTATTTTTTTATTTGCTATTTACCCCTTTCTAGTGTAAATTGCCATAAATTTGTTTTTGTGAAAGCACTGGTGACCTGAAGGCAAGTATGAATCCAACAGTAAAAATCAATCAAAAGGGAAGTCCACACAGCTAGGTAGATGTGCTAAAAAATTTCCACTCTCTGTAAGTATGACAAGTTTAGAAATTGCAGCATGACCAAACTCCTTGAAAGTTAAACTGTTTAAGTGTAGTGATCCCTAAGTCTCTGAAAGTTATCATTAGGCAGAGAAACGCAGCAAAAAAAGTGCTGTTCAGGGGAAAGGCAGTGACTGGTTTAGTGATGCTGGAGTTCCTGGGAAAAGGAGGAAGAATCATAAAGGGCTTAAGCTAGCTGCATTTTTATTAGGAGAGATACTTAGATGTGATGAATGCAATGAATCTTTCTCTTGTTCTTTATTTAGGCCATTGTTAGGTTCTTGATCCCCTCAGTATACCTACCAGTGCACATGCCTCAAATTCCATCACAAACTTCATTGTTGTATTCATGTTCCTTTTCTACACTTTAAAATTTAACTGACTCTTTTATCTGTGTACATTAGGTACTTGTGTCTATATCTTGTAAAAAATAGTTGTCCTGTTGAGTGATACTTACTCCCACTGACGTCTGCTCTGATAAGATAGAATGAGTCAAACTAGGTGTTTGTAAAGGTTAACAAGTAATATATTCAGAGCTGCAGATAAATCACGATGCCCTTCTGTGTGGCAGATGCTACAGAGTGAATTGCTAAGAAATCTCTAAACGCAGGTAAATAAATAGGTAGAATCAGCAGCTCTAAAATAACTTCAAAGGTGCAATTTCAGAAAGCTGAGCATTATCTCTGCACAAAACAGTGACACTGTGAATGACCACTGAATATTACATCATTTTTAAGAATCTGTATACACCATAGAAAAGACACTTTTTTAGTGTCTTGTCACTGTGTGCTACCAGTGTTAAACACTCTTGGCATCCTGATTTTGCAGCTTTTACACCATGCCTGATGTGGGCCCTCTCTAGAGGATTTGCTAGCCAAAACAGAACAGCGTCGTAGTTCTGCTCTAGCTCCCTGCTCCTCTGCTACAAGAGTCAGAGACAGTAAAAATACACTGGCTTTTTTTATTTCTTTCCTTCTTTCTCTCTTTTTTTCTATATCAAGAAAAAGACAGATCATTCCATGAAGGATTTGGTAGCTCAGTATGTGGTGTCTGTGCTCTGAAACACCAATGAAGAAAGGCTTTAGCACAATCTGGAGAGATAGTATTGTGTTTAGTTAAGTCAATTTTCAGAAGTCATGCAATACTGATGCTTTTGTTGTAGTCACTACAAATGACTGCACAGAATCAAACTGAAAAAAATGAAAACTGAACTATTTTTTTTTTTTTTTAACTGAAAGCTTACAGCATCTTGGCATGTGTCAAAAATAGTGTGACCAGTAGGACCAGAGAAGTGATCAACCCCTTGTACTCAGCGCTGGTGAGGCCGCGCCTAGAATACCGTGTTCACTTTCAGGCCCCTCAGTGGAAGAAGGACATAGAGGCATTATAGTGTCCAGAGAAGGGGAACAAGGCTAGTGAGGGGTCTGGAGCACAAGTCTTATGAGGAGTGGCTGAGTGAACTGGGGTTGTTCAGTCTGGAGAACAGGAGACTCGGGGGAGACCTTATCACTCTCGACAACTACCTGAAAGGAGGTTGTAGCGAGATTGGGGTAGGTCTCTTCTCCAGGGTTAGCAGTGACAGGATGAGAGGAAATGGGTTCAAGATGCAGCAGGGGAGGTTTAGATTAGATATAAGGAGAAATTTCTTTACTGAAAGGGTTGTTAAGTCTTGGAATTAGGCTGCCCAGGGAGGTGGCAGAGTCACCGCCCCTGGAGGTGTTTAAGAAACATATAGATGGCATATAGGGACATGGTTTAGTAGTATGTTAGTGATCAGTATGGTTGGACTTAATGATCTTAAAGGTCTTTTCCAACCTTAATGATTCTCTGATTCTGTGAAGAATTTATCAGACCAAATTCTAGTTCTTATAATTTCATTTTGTCAATGCAAGATTTTCCTTGGGTTTCTATCACAGTATCACAGTATGTCAGGGGTTGGAAGGGACGTAGAAAGATCATCTAGTCCAACCCCCTGCCAGAGCAGGATCACCTAGATGAGGTCACACAGGAATGTGTCCAGACAGCTCTGGAATGTCTCCAGAGGAGACTCCACAGCCCTCCTGGCCAGCCTGTGCCAGTGCTCTGTCACCCTTACTGTAAAGAAGTTTCTCCTCGTGTTAATACTAAACCTCCTGTGGTCCAACTTGCTCCCATTCCCTCTTGTCCTAACATTGGATGACATTGAGAAGAGCCTGGCTCCCTCCTCCCAACACTCACCCTTAACATATTTATAAATACAAGTGTATTACCCAGTCTCCTTCCTACAAGAAGTCATATAGTTCTGCCACTGGAGTACAAGTTGTTACATTCTGTGCTTGTGTTGGCAATATTCATTAGTGAAGTCCTAGCTCTAACTCTCCTCCATCCTTTTCTGACATGGGAGTAAAAGGTATATAGTCGAAGCTCTGGATTTTCTATGATGATGTAACAGCCAATAGAAAATTATTGCAAACTGGTAGGCATCTACTTTCCAAAGCAAGGTCATCAGTAAATTCTGAGTAGAAAATGGACTATTTACTTCACATTCCCATATCACAGAATCACACAGAATCACAGAATCGATCGGGCTGGAAAGACCTCCGAGATCATCAAGTCCAACCCTCCATCAACTCAAATCCATTTACTAGATCATGGCACTCAGTGCCATATGCTAATTCTAATATACTCAGTACCTTATGTTTCCTATTGGCTGATTCTAGACAGGTCCCCATGCAGTCTAGGAAAGTATTATATCACTCTATGGATTTTTCTGTCACTGAGACTGTCTAAAATTGTTCTTCAGAGGCACCCATGTTCTCTATTGATTGGATAGGGAGTTCATATGTTTAGCTAAGGTGCTATGAATCAGACTGACAAGCCAGCAGTCCATTAATCAGCCATTGTAGTACTTACTTCAGGTGAAAATTTTACGTTTCAAAATGCTGACTACTTATACTGAATATAAGAGCTTTTACCTGTACAGTTATAGTATTGTTCATTGTAATAAAATGTTCTAGCTCAACCAATTATTATTAATCTGTACATGAACTACACTGAAACAGCTGATAAATATATTTGTGGGAATTGTTGAAGCCACAAATTTGATCCACTGCATAACTTATAATGAATTTCAGTAAATCAGGATAAAAGGTTTCAGTTTTGATAGTCATATTTAGGACAGTTGTGTTGTTAGGTACTGTCTTTATAACTTTAGCCAGCTTATGCTGGACTTCAGTTAAGCTTACATTGTGCTAAATGAAGCTTATACTCATCCTCATTCTCATTGGCTTTAGTTCCTCAACAATAGCTTGTAAATAATGTGATTTTTCTTTAATACAACAGGTGAAATTATGTAAAATAGATACAAAAGCAACAAGGATAATATTTCTAGATAAAATACCATATTTTTCTTAATGTTTATTACATAATACAACAAATCTAAAATCTTAATAGAAGAGTTTAATGTTAACGGTTGCACAGTAAAGCATTTATAAGCTCTTATAAATCACTGACATAGGCCCTTCTTCCACGCAATTGTCCAATCTTTTCCATCTTCAAACATTTTCTTGCTGATAAATGCCACCTCGTGCTGTTCCCCCAAAGTTCCAATTCTGAAAAGGACAAGAGTGACTTTAGGCAAACACTTTAGATTTATGAGAAAAGAAGAAAAAATGTTGCAAGTGCTCTCCAAGGGCAGAAATGTACCAAGCAGAGAAAAGCGAGCAAAGGGAAGGAAATCTTCTAGAGCTGACTAATCTACTGCTTCACTAGAAAAGCAATAGACTGTAAAAAAAGTTCCTTTTCTTGCTATTCTTACGTGGAGGGGCAACAATTAAACTTAGATAGTTAGATAGATAGTACTTAAATGACTCTCTAAAGTTGAGCTGTGTCACTGAAAACACAGAATTATTTTGTCCCATGTGTTATGGCAATAAAAAAATGCCAGCCAGGCAAATTTGTTAACTGTTAAGGCAAAAAAAGAATTAAAGCTCTTTACCAAGAGTCGTATCCTAGAGCCAGGTGTGAGCTTACTCCCACATTATGTCTAGCAATGCTTCATGGTATACCAGAAGAGGCGCTGTCTTGGCAATGTCAAGCCCTATTCATAATAAAGGTATTGAAGTTCAGGTTTACATTTCTTCTTCAGCAGGTGCAGGCAACATAAGGGTCACAGTGTATTCTAGAGACAGGCAGTTGAGGAAAACAGTAGTCTCAGCCAGGAAGGGCCTAAGTCCTACTTACAATAAGAGATTCACTTTTCAGGGAAGCTTCATAGTTCTTAAGACTACTTCACCTCAACTCTCCTTCCTTTACCCTGTTCTCTATCGTCGTGGCTAGGCTTCGCGAACGAAGATCCAGGGAGGGCTCCAACCACGCTCCTCATCAGCGCCTTTTCCAAGCACGCTGATAAAAAGAGGATAGCGGATAGCACCCTCGAGCCTGCACAAGTGATTTTCAGACTGTGCCTGCCTGTTCTCTATCACATCACCTTTAATCTCTTGCCCCTACTTAACACTTATATATTAAAGCAATATCAGGTCACATAATACAGGTTAAACTGCCCTGGTACCTAAAATCAGAATTACAACAGAGATTCTTCCACAGTTAGAGAGGATGATGACCTCTTCTAAGAGAACAGAGGTAAACAAACGAAATGTTTGCTTCAGCTCATGAAACTGTATCTAAAGCCATGAACAAGGGTAGTCAGAAAATCGAGTTTCTCCAGAATTGCAGATGTCTGTCCCCTTTAGGCAGAGCAGGAGCCATCACAGAGCAGTTTAGACCCTCTGGATCTAATGAAAAAGTTCAACACAAAAAAGTCACCAAGAGGAACAAAGAAAGAAATAAAAAAAATCTATGTTTTAGAAACTCAACTTCACTTGCTGTCAGAGTGAGGAGAGAGAACCTCACATTTTCCTGTCTGGGAGTAGGCTGAGTCTCTTCTCTTCTCACTTCCAGCTTCATTGCTGAAGAGACAACACTATTAAAAATATTAGAAGGCTGTTAGCAGTACAGTCAAAGAGGATAAGTGATGAAGACAAAAACAGAGCAAGTATTGTGACAGCGTGATCCTTGGCTTTTGTGGACAGAGACTTAGGCTTTCCCATTTGAGAAGGAAGTTGATTCCATGAACAAAAAGAAAAGATTATACATTTTTTTACACCAAGTCTGGAGGAAGAGGGTTAAAACAAGTTATGTATGTTTTAAAAACCACTGTCTCTCATTAAAAACATTTGTCCCCATCACTGCTACTTTTAGCATGTCATCTTAGGCACCTTCAGTCCATTTGACTTAGGATATTTTTGGTGTTATGTACTCTTCTGTCATGCTTCAGTCTGTGCCCTTGAACTACCAACCACAGAGCTTGCTCCATTCCCTTGGATCCTGCAGATAGATGAACAGGATAAAACAAATAACAGATTACTTTGTAAATTAAATAGTCACCTGATAGCTGTCTGTAACAAAATTAATAGTGATTTTTTTTTTCTTTTCTTTTCTGGAGTATATAGGTGTCCCGTTCAAGGATTAATTCTAGGGTTCAAACAGTGTTTTCATCTAAATTACCTAAAAGACTTCTAATTCTAGAACTTTCAAAAAATGGGGAAAATAGAAATATATGAAGACGAAAGAAATTTTCAGTGGTCTAACTCTATCATCACCAGCTTATCACCTTTTGTCCTGTTGCAGTTTTTGGTGATAGAATCATAGAATCATAGAACAATCAGAGTTGGAAGGGATCCACAAGGATCACCAAGTCCAGCTCCCATTAGGCATAGGACAAAACCCCAAGATTACACGAAGTGACTAAGGGCATTGTCCAAGTGTCTCTTAAACTCCACAAGATTTGGAGCCATGACCACCTCCCTGGGGAGCCTGTTCCAATGCTCCACCACCCTCTGGGTGAAAAACTTCTTCCTAACATCCAGCCTGAATTTCCCCTGGGATAGCTTCATACCATTCCCCCGTGTCCTGTCACTGTCACCAAAGAGAAGAGCTTATCCCCCACTCCTCCCTCTCTGGTGAGGAGGTTATAAAGTGCTATGAGATCCCCCCTCAGTCTTCTCTTCTCCAGACTGAACAGGCCAAGTGATTTTAGCCTTTCTACATATGACTTTCCCTCCAAGCCCTTAACCATAATGGATTTCTTTATACCTGTACTTTAAGACACAACTTATATCAGTACCACTGTTGCTAATTTTGATACTTCATCTCCTCCTTTCTCTGTTTCTTTTTCTTCAGTCCCTAATGTGTCTATAGGAGGCAGGACAACAGAATGCCTTACTGCTTTGCCTTCATAGGACTGGGCCTGAGCAGATCTAAATGCTAAATTTAATACAGTTTTTTAATTTACACCAGTTATCTATAAGAATAATATCTGTTATTTGTATTCTGAGTTGTGAGTTTTCTTAGTTTTTTACTTAAGCATGTTTTTACAAAAAAAACCTTTTTTATGTGACCTTTTAGTGACTCAATACTTCTCTTTACTTAGCCCTAATAAATACATGGCCTATTCATAACACTGTTATTTCAATGCACTTGTAACACAGCTGTCTATAATAATAACAATGAAAATACATGATAAATGATAATTTTTAAAATCCTACAAAAAATCATTGTCTTTCCTTTATCTGTTGTACCCTGTGGCAGGGAAAGCATTCACATTACACTAAATTGTATGAATATTCATTAAAAAAATATAGTAGCTTTCAAAAATGGTTGTGAGGTTTTGGCTTCCTTTCATGTAAGACAATGTCATACTTCTATAACATAACTTTCCATTTAAGAACTTTTCTAAAAAGTGTATTCTTCGCTTTGAATAATGTGTACAAAAGGAAACCACATCAGCAGTTAAACATTCTAAGTGAAAGAAACAATTTGAATGACAATCTGTTATTCATCCATAAAATGTATTAACTAATGAAAGATAGACATTTCTCCACAATATTACAGTCAAATTTCGGTAAGAGATTTAAAACAACTAGGGCCTCACAGCCCTTAGATACAATTAAGTATGTGTATGGCTAAATCAGCAGTAAGTGAAGTGTTTGAAGTCTATTAGGGTTGAATGAAATAGCTACATAACTAGAAGCTATGAATAAAATGAAAAAAGACAAAGATTTAATCACTAGTCAGCACCTTTGTGGGGAGTTAGTTGACAGCTTTTATTTACCCAAAGGCCAGAATTAAGGAAATACACATTTTATAAAACTTTATTTCAACAGATCAGGGAAACTATTCCTTGATATAGATATATATGTCACAAAGCAGTATTTGTAAAACATGGCCCATGATAATGAAAAATAGATCTTGTGTGTAAAGACAGAGTCAGAGTCAACTTACTGTTTTAGGATATGATGCTACTATATTTGATTCAGACCTGGATAAAAAAAAATTTCCATCCACACTGTGCTAGGGAACCGTCATGACTATCTTACAAGTTACAAAATCCCTAGATTAAGACCTTAAGAAGGTTGTGGTAAAAATAAAAATATCCAGATATAATTCATATCATACAAAGCTTTCAGCCTCATGATGTTTTAAAACCACCATTGCAACATACTTTAAGTAGGGAAGATTTGTTTGATATCCTGAGAGACTAGTCAAGCATTGAAGGAAGGAAGAAACAGTCTGAACCTGTATGAAAGAGCATGTCACACCCAGAAAAGAAGCAGCACCATGAGACAGCATACTTGTGAAAACATTTGTGTACCCAACAGCCCAGATAAACAGTACTGCCATTGCTAATTACAGGCCACAGGCCTTATGCTAACTGTGCCTCCTGTTAACTCTGCAGGGACTCAGTCAAGCTTTGTTATCAATGTGCTGGGTGGATTAAGCATGGCACTATGTGTCTCTTGTCTTGGCATAACAGCAAAGGCTTTGAAAATATGGGCACTGTTTTGAGGAAAGAAGCCACAGAACAACTAGCAATGCAGTGATGGGTCATTACTCATTGTAAAATAAAAAAAGCACCCAGTAAAAGACTGCTTTAGGAAAGGGAGAAGTAGCCAAGCAACAGGGAGAGACATCTGCTACTGCCTGGAAAATACTTTTTTTTCCAAGTTCAGGCAGTGTGTAGCTCAGGGTAGAGGCCAAGGGCTGAGAATTGCCTTGAGACATAATCACCTTACAAAAGGACAAGATCCTTAACTTGAGGATGGGTAAAAGTAAGTCAGTGTTTACTTCAGTTCCAGATATTCAGATTGAAGAGCTCTTGGGCTTAATCACTTGCAGTGGTAACTAAGGACATGAAAAACTGTTGCCATCACTGCTTACAAGTCAGCTCTGTGTGTTACATACTCAGTGTTGGGTATAGTTGTTAAGTATTTATGGTTTTGATTATGTAATGAAAACGATTGATAATGAAAACTAACCATTTGAATGAAATGTGTTGTTGTAATGACTACCAGTCTAGAAAAGTTTTGTTTTACTGTTACAGGCAATATTTATCAGTTTTTTAAACATGTCCATTATGGTGTTATCTGATTCTCTAATTCTAAATGTTATGAGTGTAGCACATGTATGTGTGTACATACATGCACACACGTTCAGATGCAACAAAGGTTTCATCCCTAAGAAAAACTGGTCCATGTTGTATTTCTACATGGTGAAGAGTGAGTGAGCTCCAAGAAAAACTCATTTGCTGTACGTGAAAAAACAATTCTTGCAATTCTCATGGATGTTTAAGAAAACTTTTTTTCAATAACATTTGGATCAGCTATGGAATTAGTTGTGCAACTCATCTATAGAACAAGATTCTGTTATAATTTTAAAGTATTTTTAACAGACTTCTCTGAGAAGCCAGGAGCTTGTTCATATTTGAAGGATACTGTGTATATGAACTGCATCTATAAGAAGGATGGGGATAAACTATTCATTAGGGTCTGTAGCAATAGGACAAGGATTGATGGCTTTAAACTAGAGGAAGGGAGATTTAGACTGGAGATAAGGAAGAAATTTTTCATAGTGAAGGTGGTGAAACACTGGAACAAGCTGCCCAATGAGGTGGTCAATGTCCCACCCCTGGGAGTTTTCAAGGTCAGGTTGTTTGGGGCTCTGAGAAACTTGCTTTAGTTGAAGATGTCTCTGCTCACTGCAGAGAGAGGTGACTAGATGACCTTTAAAGGTCCCTTCCAATTTACACTATCCTATGGATCTATGAGGGAACAGAATCATTATTGGACAGACTTTAGCTCTCACAAATCTGTGCACCTTCACTGATTTCAGAGCAGCCATGCCAGTTTACCATGGTTATCAGTAGGGCCTAAAGATTATAGGACTAAGACTAGAATAAGAAATTACGAAGAAGTTTGAGGAAAAAAAAGATATGCCTGTAAGCATGAATGATCTGAGAGAATTTAAATGCTTATCATTTGGACTACACTTTCCACTGATTTTTTTCTGAGATTTTATGATTATGCTTTATAATTAACCATGAACCTTTAAAATGTCAATACATAAGTAGTCCTGCACTGTAGTCCTTCCTGATTCTTCTAAAGTTATCCTGAAACAATTTATGCTGAAGACCTTAAGATCAGAAACTGTTTTATATTTGTAAGGAAATAATTTAGTAGTCACAAAATAGAAAAATAATATATAGCATATAAATTATATTAGACTAAGACCTCTTCCCCTTAGTTAGCTTTTAATCCACATCAAAATTGACTAATTCTATCTTCTTCAGTTTAATATTTTCCCCTAGCTCACCACTTCAAGTATTTATTAAAAGACAAGTTAGATCTTCCACTTCTCTCATATCTAGGGAATCAATTATTCTATAAAACAAAGATACCAAATTTTCTTGATATTACCAATCATTTTAAAAAAGTCATATTGTTGACTTTCCATTCATATCTATTTCCATAACTAATGTCTTCATAATTTATACTAAAAGTTTCTATTTTATTGAAATCAAGACATAGGCTCCTATTCCTCTGGGTTATGTTTTTCTTTCTTTTAATTACGGTACAATTTTTTATTATTTTACAGACATAGATATATTCCCAATATGATAAATCATATACTCTTATCAACACTTAAAAGTGAGTCATTTTTTTCATTATTCTGCAATGACAATCATTAACTGTCTTGAAGTGAGCACATTAAACTCTGAGTTATGCTTCCTCCTCAGATGTAGTAATTTCCATTTCTATTCTGTCATTGCCATTACCCATCCTATCTCTGCACCTGGATGTATTTTGTTCTTCCTGAAAGTGATGCAAACTATTAATAACTTTTATTATTAATAATGTGAATCATTTTAATCTCCTTCCAAATGTCTTTGGGTCTGAAGTCCATGTCTTCCCTTTTTATAGCCACGTCTAAAGGAATTTCAACACGAAATAGAGACCAATGACATTTCTAGGCAGTAATTCACCCCAGCTAAGATCATCAGTGACATGCCCCTTGAAGGAGGCTAACTTTATTGATTATTGAGACAACCTGATGGTTGCTTAATTTAACTGTTAGCCAAAATAAATTTTTCTAAAAGGATTGACAATTCAATATACAAACAATAACATGGAACAGAACTTTACCTGTGAATTTCCAGTTCTTGCTACCAGTCACAGGCTCAGTCCAGTCACTAGATTCAGTGACAAATTTTTTATGAACTTCAGTATCCAGAAAATTGGAATGGGAAATCGATGTAAATTTCCCAGTCTTTAAAGAAGATTGCTGTATATTCAAGGAGCTAAATGGCAGAAAAAAAACCCCACCATTTAGAGTGTGATATAATTCATCACTTGAAGCGACAATTCCCTGCTGAGTTTCACATGGCACTATGTAGGTACTTAGAAGATTGAATCATATATTAAGAACAAAGAATATTAATTTCTCTATTGTTGTTCATGTACTATATAATAATTTAGTTGCTGACAGAGAAGAAAAGGTGGTTTGGGGGAGTATTATAGGAACAATAAATGGATTTGCATTTATTAGCCATATGAAGTGTATTCCTAGTGTTGATATCACTAGATGTTGGCAGTGAAAGTACTACTAATGTAACTACTCTAAGCAACTCTTCCCTAAATATTCAAATTAGATTTTTCTTTTCACAGGGAGAATAATGATCACAATATACAATGGTGGAAACATTTAAGTAGAAATTTAAATTGCTTATACTATGATTTGATTTGGAATTTGAAACTGAATCAGGGTTCAGATTAAGTGAAAGAACTAATTGTATGGAAAATATTCTAGCTTTTCTCCTAATTTTTTGACCCAAAAATGTAGAAGGCAAAGGAGATATCAGCACATTGTGATTCTGGCAAGCAGAGGTCTCATAAGATTAGTTTTCCGGAAAAACAACCAGCACTGTAGGCCAAAATTTTGTTTATTAGTTATTCAGAGCTTCTCTAAATTAATTTCATTCTGTTCTGAGAGAGTTTCACCTTCTCAATCTCATATTATATCCACCACTAACATGTGTTTTCCAGTATGGCCTCTGAATTCTTATCATCTGATCATTGTAATCTACTTGATAGATAGGAGTATTCAAATTTGCATATGTTCCACTCAGAGCAGCAACGCTCAAGGAAACAGTGATAACAATTAAAGGAGCTTAACCCATCAGCTTCTTATCTGTTTCAGTAACACATGCACAAGCCTCAGTTTTCAGCTCAACTAAATACAGTACAGAGGTAGGAAACAAGATCAATGGAAGAAGTCACAAAATAGGTCAGCTGCACTAAACCAACTAATTCCTATGTGACTTCTTATCTGCCAAGTCGGAAAGTGTTGAGTTTAAACAATTTAGCAGCTGATAGGGAAAGAAGCATCCCTTTAAGTGTGATGTCTATTTGATACATGTCATCCTACTATTAGAAGCATAAAGTATTCATCCTTCTTACTCGTAAAGAAAAATGGAGTGACACTGGAATAAAGAAATGCAATTAGGACATTTATTTACTTATTTATTATTAGGATAAATGTATGCCTATTGTTATTTACAAGATATTTACATGCATAAATAAAATCTACCCCATTCATTAAGAGGTCTTTTATTTTTCTTAGTGTTTTCTACTCTTTCTTACAAACTGTATGTTCACTGATGTATTTCTTCGTTGGTTTATGAAAAATGTTTGACTGGAACATCTGGATTTAAGGTAACTACTGATTGAAAACAACAATTAGGTGTGTTGACAGGCAGTGGTAAAAATAATAAATTAGCTAGAGAGTAATGTGTACCTGAAATCTTGTGCACCATAAATTTTCTTCTGTGTGTGCTTATGAGATTTTAAGCAATGAAAATTGAAATGCACACTGATAGATAGAATTTGCTGTTGGGTAAATAACTCAGTAGGAAATCATCCTAGAGATAATGCTAGAAAGTGAATATGAGACATCAAAATGTTGACTATAGCAATTAGATCTTAAAATCCATTTGATTTTATTATAAAATCTTATCTAGCAGCCTCTCAGTAAGTTATCTTGCTTGTGCTCATGGAAAGAACATTAAGTTGTCATAATTATACAAACTGTAAGTATAATTAAACTAGATTAAGAATAGTAAATCAAGCAGAAAACATGAACAAAACCCTATAATATTATAAGACCATGTGTCACAAAGAACATATGTTACATTCCCAGTCACTGCAACAAGCAGCCTATGGCTAAATCTATACACCTATAAATGTTTATGAATATACAAATAGCAATACAAATAAGAATAGTCTTACAAAATTAACAAGCAAACATATCACATTGACTAGAAACAGAATAATAAAATCAATATTCTGTGTCTTCAGAGGAGCTAGTTTCATCTAAGAATAAAATAGTTATATTTTTATTAATAATAATTGTCCTTACATATTTCACACTGTTTTACTGTAGCAGACAGACTGAGTAAGACTCAGATTATGGCTGTTCTAAAGTCAGGCTAAATTGCTCACTTTCACACCCAGTAAGTATTAGAGAACATTTACAGCTTACTGACAGGTCTGTGCTAAATAGAAGAGTATTTTTTGTCCTATGAAGTGTATTTCAGTGTCTTATTTATTGTAGATACTGTTCGTCCCCATATGGCTTATTCAGATACCACAATAGTGATGGTTAAATAAATTGCAGTTTCTATATGGATTACATAGTAGCTCAGCTGGAATCAGTCACTTTTCATGTTGTTAACACCAGCATTGCAGACATCAGTCTTCAGGGATGAACAAAATGAAATATCTTTTTTTTTTAATTGAGATATATATGTAAAACTATTCTGTTGGGCATATTTTAAAGCACACATGCACATACACACATACATACACCTTGGAACATTTTGCCAGCCACGAATGACTCTTGCAAGCAAATTTTGGTGAATCCATGTTATACAACTAATTAAAGCAATCTAGGTAGTCAGCATCGTAAAATTGTGTCTATTGCATCCAGAAATGATCTTCTGATTTCATTAGTTTTTAGAATTAGTACTCATCTTTGACTTTAAATAGACTACAAGCTCTGTACCTTGCATATAAATGTTCAGTCTGTCTGTTTAATCATTCAGTTTCGGTATTTTGCATGATGCCATATGTTCCTGTGACTAAACAATTTGCAGTTGCTGTTTGACTAGCTTTTATTTTTGAGATCTCTGGGATTTAAAATTTCTCTATCAGGAGAGTCGTTCCCCCAAACTCTGATCTGCCTCTCAGCTTTACAAACAACAGTCTATTTTTATATTCCCTAAAAGAGAACACCGATGGCATCATTTCACCACATGATGATGTTAATTACTGTCACCCCATCACACTCATTTGTTCATAACAGAACATGCAGGGATATACCTGATTAACTTCTTCCTCTTCTGTATACCTATTCCAAAGCCAAAAAGCTTTATTTCTTAATGATCTCATCTTAGTGTAAATATATTTCCAGTATTTCAAAGAGAGCTGTTAAAATTTGGAATGCCTTTTTGGTTCTCATACAGTTAATTTTATTTCACTTTTTTTTTCCTTTTTTTTTTTAATAAATCAAAATTACATGATGTGGTGGGTTGACCCTGAGTGGATACTAGATGCTCAACAAAGTTGCTCTATCACTCTCCCTTCTCAACTGGATAGGGAGGAGAGAACATAATGAAAATCTCATGGGTCAAGATAAGGACAGGGAGAATTCATTCACTAATTGCTATCATCAGCAAAACAGACACAACTTGGGCAAATTAGTTTAGTTTATTACCAGTCAGAGCAGAGTAAGTGTGTTACAGATTTGTCTGATGAGGTTTTGGTAGTGGAAAGAGGGCTACAGGCATGGTTCCTGTAAGAAGCTTCAAGAAGCTCCCCTGGCTCCAAGTTGGATGTGCCTCTGGCCAAGGCCAAGCCAAGCAGTGCCCCTATGACAACATAATTAAAAAGGAAAACAGGTTGAGCACGTTCCTTTGTCTCCAGACCTCTTTTTTGCTTTGGAGAGGAGTGGGACTGGATCAGTGACAAAGCAGAGGAGGCATGCTGGAGCAGCCATTCCTCTTCAGCCCACGGTGAGATGGCAGGCTGAGCTCTTGCAGCATTTACAGGCCAATAATGGAGAAGAATCCTGTCTGCAGCCCATGGAGGATCCCAGGCTGGAGCAGAGCACTGCTCCCATGGGACCCTGAGGGAAGCCTACACTGGATTGGTCTGTGGCTGATAGGATTACCACCCATGGAAAGGACCCACTTAAGTTAGAAAAATTGATGGAGGACTGTGTCCCTTGGGAGGGATGCCACATTGCCGCAGGCAATTTTTCCCCCTGAGGAGGAAGGAGCAGCAGAAGTGACATGGCATAGACTGGGACCTGGGAAGAAGGGAGAGGTGGGGATACTGAGGGTTGGGGTTTTTTAATTTAATTGATTTTGTTTCCTCAAGTTAAATCTGTCTTTTTCTCATGACCATAATTGATGAGTGAGCCTTCCATGTCCTTGTCTCAGCTCTCAAGTCTTTTGTTGTATTTTCTCCTCCTCATCCCACCAGAGGTGGGGAGGAGTGAGTGAGTGGCTGTGTGGTGCTCTGTTGCCAGCTTGGTGGGCTCAAAACCTGCCAGTAGGGTAATGAGAAATAAAACCTAAATCTTAAAACACCTTAGTCCTACCCCTCCCTTCTTCCTGGGTTTAACTTTACTCTCAAATTCTATACCTCCTCCCACCACAACAGTACAGGGTGACAANCCCAAGTGATTTTCAGACTGTGCCTGTCCTTGGGCTGTAGTCATTCGGGAACAGATTGCTACAGTGTGGGGCCCCCACAGGGTCAACAAGTTCTGCCAGCAAACCTGCTCCTGTGTGTGCTCCTCTTTCTCCACTGGTCCACAGATTCCACTAGAAGCCTCCTCCAGTACATGTTTCNTGGAGGTTGTAGTCAGTTCATCACACATTGTCCTCCTCAGAGAGAGGACTTCCTAGTCTCTCTCCCTGCTCTAGCATGGGATCCATCCCACTGGAGACAGTTCTCCATTAACTTCTCTAACATGANCCACAGGGTCACAGCCTCTTTTGGGCATCCACTTGCTCCAACACAGAGTCCTCCACAGGCTGTAGGTGGATATTGCTCCATGAAATGCAGGGGGACAGCCTGCCTCACCATGGTCTTGACCATGGCCTGCAAGGGAGTCACTGGACCAGTGCCTGGAGCACCTCCTTGCCCTCACTGACCTTGGTGGCTGTAGAGTTGTTTCTTTCACATAGTCTCATTCTTTCTTCTGGCTGCAGTTGCTGTTGCACAGGTTCTTTTCCTTCTCTTAAATATGTTATCACAGAGATGTTACTACCATTNAGTCCCTCCCACAGGCTACAGATCTTCACAAACTGCACCAGTGTGGGTTCCTTCCTTGGCCTGTCATCGTCGTTNGTTGCTGTTGCACAGGTTCTTTTCCTTCTCTTAAATATGTTATCACAGAGATGTTACTACCATTGCCGATAGGCTTGGTTTTGGCCAGTGGCAGGTTTGCCTTGGAGTCAGCTGGCATTGGCTCTTTTGGACACAGAGGAAGCTTCTAGCTGCCTCTCATGGAAGCCACCCCTGTAGCATCTCTGCTATCAAAATCTGTACATATGATCCCTTTTAAAAAGTTTTGAGGTCACTCCACTGCTAAGAAATTACAATCAAGTATTAATTATTTCAGAAATACAGTTTCCATCACTTTAAAAATAATAAAAAGCAGCCCACTGACAATAATTACAACAACGACTGAGATGGCACAGATTTTCTTCATGCTATACTTGAAATGAGAAATAATTGAGCTAAAATGGACATCATTGTCTCACTACTGTTAAAGGTATTATTAGTAATTCAAGAAGACACCCATAATGACAGATTATAGTGGCTTTCACCCACTCCAGTCTTGAGTCAGGTGGCAAATCGATATGGCCCTCAGAATTAGGGGGGAGGGTGGGGAAAGAGGTGTAAAGAAGCAACCAGCCTTACATCATTTTAGTTCACATTCTGGCTTTACTGATGAAGATTATTGAAAATATATCCAAAAATACTTCCCCAAAATCAGGCCTTTTATGATTTATAGTTTTGTGCAGATAAAAACAAAGGCAGGTTTATAGATCCTAAAAGGAAACCGTTGTCTGGTGTTCAAAGGTAGTTTACTCACCAAAGGCAAAATTTACACATTTTCTTTTATGGTGGGAGTCAAGAACACATTACACTGGCAGTTTCTAAGGCTCATTAGATGAACTAATCTGATGCCTTTCTAAATTGTTAGTACCGATTATTTCTAAATTTCTTTTTTTTTTTTTAAGAAAAAAAACAACCCACGTTTTAAAAAAATAAAATGGTTTAGCTTTTGTTGCCTTTGGCAATCAGCTCCAGGTTTCTGGAAGTACTTAATTCAACAACCATGTTTTCAGAAGGGTATCTTTAGTCCTTGTGTCAGTTTAACAGCTTCACTTAGCGTTTTAGTTTACTTCTATGCTCAGCTGCTTTACTCTTTATAGTTTCATCTGCCTCCATCTGCACTGAGTAAAGTTGCAGTAAATCTGGCCCCTTGCCTTTTCTGTCATGTTTTTAGTGGAAAGAAATTCTAGAGGGCAGCTGCCCCAGACATCAAAGGCTTAGTGTAAATCCTTGCTCACTCACAGACCCATGTTATGTTGAATAAAACAAAACCAATCCATTAAGGATTTAGGATCCTTAAGCTTTCTGATATCTGGTGAGGAGTCAGGGAATTGAGAAAAAGAACTTTTAAAATAAATTCTATAAGAACAGGAAATTATCTTCTATATATGATTACAAAACAATTCATTAATTCTAGATGCCTTAAACTTTTTAATTCTCTTATCATCTATAACTCCAATTGTCTTCAGTTACAGTAACATGTGTTCTACTCCTCANAATTCTAGATGCCTTAAACTTTTTAATTCTCTGATCATCATCGATACATCATATAAAAAAGTGTTGATCTCACTGGTAGAACTAGCTTTGGAAAATTTTAATTGAGTTTTTCAGAAAATTCAAATTAAAATATTTATGGAAACATTAATAACTGATTCCTCTAAGAATGTAAACAAAAGATTCTTGCATTGAGCTGGCCTATAGAGGGAATAATATATTGCTTATATGGTTTATTTACTGGAATGTGGACTCAAAAACAGGTAAGTTGTAAGTTTTTATTTAATTAAAACATTGTTTTTATTTAATTAAAACATTGTTTTATATCATCAAGAATGGTAATCACTAATATCTCAGAATGAAAGGGAGCGAGACGAAAAGTGAAATGCCTGCCTTCAATGTGAATTTCTTTTTATTGAATGTTTGTACTATTTCTCATTCTCTTCTGCATCCCACTGAGGGGGAGTGATCAAGCAGCTGTGTGGTGCTTCGCTGCCTACTCAGGTTAACCCACAGCAACATTAGAAAATAAGGGTTCACAGACTGAACAGAAAAATTCTACAGAGTAAATACCTAAAAATAGATAAATAATAATAATAACAATAATAAACCCTTTTATGTCTTCTTGGTACAATAGGTAATACTATTCTACAGCGAGACGAAGAAAATAATAACATACTTGTCTTATTAATCATTAATTGGCACAAGGCCAAGCAACATTAATACAAACTTTGACATGCCACTTTGTTTAGTTTCAAGCTCCCAAATTTCCACTCATCCAATAGGGATCTGTTGCAAGCCAGATTTAGTTTTATATTTGAACCCTGGATGAATCATTACAGTGATAGTATGAAAAGCTAAATTATGCCTTGAAAATATTACATAGCTTCTTCTGGCTGTTTAAACAGATAACAAGCAAGATAACAATATACAAGTAGAAAAATCATTTAGCATTGCCTAATAGAGGAGCAACCTCCACCGGGGAGTGCTGGCAAGAGGAACTGGATGTTGTGATTTGAGTGAGCACTAGAAATTTCTGTTCTCTCCCTGCTTCCTGTTCTCTCCCTGCAGGGCAGAGGTCCCCACATTCAGACCTCCTGTTTTGATAGCAGTATCATGTATATAACCTAGCCATAGTGC
>VWZO01015916.1:484075-660214 GCA_013396975.1 Bucco capensis | reverse complement strand
AGTGATTTTCAGACTGTGCCTGTGTGAGATTTTATGACTACATTAAAACAAAAATTAAGCAACTTGTATCTTACCTTGTAACCTCATCAATGACTGCAAAATGAAACTTAGGCTGGTAAATTGTATGACCCATGGTCATCATATACTCTAAGGAGTAAAATTTCATTCCTAAATAGTTACCACATTGTGACCAGAACAGAAATTATTTCAGAGGTATAATTTTGCAAAGCTGTTATGCTATTAGAAGTATCTGACTTTGAAGATTTGAAGTAAATTGATTTTAATTTGGAGACAATTTCTAAATGCAAAGAATGAACTGATTTACAAAGCTTTTGTTATTTGTTATTTTGCACAGGATTTTTTTTCATTTGATTATTCAAGCAGTTCAGTTGAAATTTTTGAAGTGCTCTTTGCCAAAAGAATCCCTGCCTTAAGCTGTAAGGGCTTGTCCCTGCAAGGGCTAGAGTTCTTCAGTTATCACCCTGGAAATCCCTTAAGAACCTGACTACCATTAGGTGTTTGATCAGTTCTTTTGAAGTCACTGAGACTACTTATCCAGTTAGTCAGGGGCTTCAATGTTGTTTTGCAGGGAGCAGAGCCAAAATACTCAGATTCATGTAGCACCGTGTCACAATGGGGCAAGATACATGGCTTAGTGGCATGGTGGTAATAGGTAGATTGTTGGACTCGATGATCTAACAGGTCTCTTCCAACCATAATGATTCTGTGATAAGTCATGATAGATCAGTACCATGATCAAGCCAAGTGTTTTGTGTGATGCTATGACGCAGTGCAGCTGGAACTCAACATTTTTGTAGCTTACTGTTATGTGGATAGGTTTTTATCTACTTGATTGTATAACCATCACTTCCTTCTGGTTTCTTCTGTCTTTTTTTTCTTTACTTTCAGCCTTCACATGGTGACAAGACTTCCAATCCTGAAGTTCTGAAATGGATGAATGATTTGGCCAAAGGTCGTAAGCAGCTCAAAGGTACATAATAGCATGTCATTTCACTTTATTGCTGAGGCTTTTGGAAGTATGACTGTACCTGAAATATTTCAGAGTCTACCTTCAAACCTCAGTGCTCTGCTTATTTTTCAGTGTGTGGTCGTAAGTCTCCCAGTGACAACAAAGATATTAGGCGATTTGACTTCCTTTGATTCCTGAAAGCAGGGATTAAAGTAAGCCAGTTCAACCCTCATGACAAGGCTAAAAAGGGGAAGGGGGAAAAAAAAGACATTATCCCTTCCTATAAACACCTCTCATCACCATGAACACATGCAAAAGGCATTGTGTGTCTGTAATACAGAGCTACGCTTTAAAAGTGTCTTTGCAATAGTACAAATGTAAGTGCAAAATGTTTCTTCAGGACTGAGTTTACCCAACTCTAGAGCTTTTATTTTTTTTTGATCATAAAACCCAGATTGTTCCATAATATTAGATTTGATCTTGAGGGTCAAATTTTGCACTTGCCTGTCTGCTTACCTTTCCCTTAATGTCTGTGTGTCTATCACAGGCTTTCTCTCAGAAAGAATGTAGCCAAGACTGATACATATTTTTTTCAATAAAGGCTCTTTATAATTTATCTAATTTCCCTCCATTATAAATAGATACTTGTTACTAATTAAATTGCACTACTTGTTACTAATTAAATCTTTCATCTCTGTTTTGGATGTAGTTATGAATGTAGATGTAGAGGGTGTAATTGTGGTGAGTAAAGAACCAGAAAATCATCTTTCAGTACAATGCGCAATTACTAGTTTATTATTATTTTTTTTGCCCTTGAACTTTGTGTCCCAAATCCAGAGCAGGCAAATGAGAGGAAATGGCCAAACTGCATAGTTAACTTTCTGAAAATCCTGTCACTGACTCAACCAGGGGGAATAACTTCCACAGACCAGCCTCACCTTCACACCCAAAATGTCTCAATCCTGTGAACACCCTTGATTGTATTAGCCCAAACCATGACACTGTTTTTAAGTGAAGTAAGGTTCATGAGATTCACAAGACAGGTGCAACTGAAATGAGAAAACACTCAAGTGCTCATAGGTCCTTCTACAAGCTCATGAGGCTTGTCCATCCTTCCTAGCTCTATGCAGTATCCTAACAATTACTGGTTTTCCCTACAAACACGGCCTGTATCCTTAGACTGTCACAGCTAAAAAAAATTGTGTTATTTTTTTTTGCATGAATTTCAGTAAATTTAGCACATTTGGAGTCATCAATTTCCTGCCTTGCCCCTTCACCAGCCAGGCATATGTCAGGAACAAAGCCTGGTTTTATGGGAGCTAATTCAGACCTTAATTCAATTTCCTTGTTGCTCAGTGCATGTCCCTAGAGCTCCAGGGTCTTTGGCTTGGTGTCAAGCTAATACACTTGCATGCTTTATTGCACCCAGCAGGTTGCTGACTGGGAAGCTAGGACACACTGTAACCTATATGTCTTTTGCTGGGTTGTTCAGATGCTCTTCTGCCAAGGGGAGTCATTTAAGCAAAGTGGCTGATTGTCCTTGTGAGGACCAGCTCAGCAGCCTGGCTGGGGTGCCAATGCAGTCTCTGGAAGGGAGAGGTATGGTTTAAATTGCACTGGAGAAGTGTGGGATTGGCTATGCAGAGCTGGAGTACATGGCTGCAGCAGCCTGGCAGCTGGCATTGCAGTCTCTGTAGCATAGAGACTTAGCCTCCCCAGCCCTTCTCAGGGGAAGACCTTCTCTCCCCTCTTCACTTGTACAGCAGCATAAGAGGGCAGACAAGCACAGCTAGGGTAAGGATGTGAGGCTGACAGAGCACTGGAACAGGCTGCCCAGAGAGGTTGTGGAGTCTCCTTCTCTGGAGACTTTCAAAACTCACCTGGATGTGTTTCATGTGCAACCTGATCTAGGCAAACCTGCTTTAGCAAGGGAGGTTGGACTAGACGATCCCCAGGGATCACTTCCAACCCCTACAATTTCTGTGATTCTGTGGCATAGTAAGGAGAATGGTGAGAGCATGAGCTCTGCTTTCATGTCTCACACACACCAAACCTCCCACAAATAGTCAGGTGCTATTTGTCCTTTTAAGTCCATTTCCTAACCCCACTCCTGCTGAAATTCTGCACTGATTCCTACCCAGACCCCACTCTTTAATCCAATACCTCTTCAGTACTCAACCTTTCATGTCAAAGATGGAGTGGGAGGAAAAAAAGAGAAGTACATGTGTGCTATAAATTTCATTGGCCTGGACACACCTCATCTCTTCACCACTGGATTTCCCTTTAACCATGAAAGACGTTACATGTTTGAGTGAAGCAGAGTTATTTTCCTACACAACTGTGGGTTGATAATAATTATATGCAAGTATAGAGATTTATTTTTCTTGTATTGTCAGAGGAAACTTATTTGAAATATTTGTAGTCTATTTACTTGCCAAGTAATTTGCCTTTCAGACTTGAAACTCAGAATGTCAGAAGAGCAAAACTGTACCTCTCGAGCACCCCAAAGAAATGATCATTGTGAAAGCACTGGGACCTCTAAAGAGGCTGGGACACAGGAAGCCACAAGCACAGAACCAGTTCCCTCAGTAGAAGAAACCATGGATAGTGTGTTCAGACGATTAAAGGAGAAAAGACAACACTTTAACCTTCCTGAAACTATTAAGGTATTTAACAAGTATGACTGTTTCTTTCAGAACTTTATCATCTGAGGCAGATATTAATCAGGGTGTAGCTGTCTCAGGGTCTTCTGGTGCACATGCATCTTGTGTTTTCTGGCACTGCAATGCATTTTTCTCTAACAAGATGGGACCTCTAGTCTGAAGTGACTCTTCTGTGAAGAGCTACACAGAAGAAAAGATGCAAAAGTTTGGTTCAAATAGTGCCAAGTGCTTTTGCTCAGAGCTTTGTGTGTAACACTGTTTGTCAGGCTCTACTGAAACCTACTTATTTGAGGTTGTGAGCACAGAATGTGCATATTCCAGTGTATGGTAGATGGTGACAGCAAAGTAATCCTGTTTTAAGCCCACAGAAACTGCGTGACTAAAAGTATTCCTGAAGTTATTTTGACGATACAGGTCCCCTCTCACCTGAGAAATGCTGAAAGCCTCTCCCCAGCTGATAGCACTGCACTAAGATCACAGGGATAGCACAACCATCCAGACTGCTTTGCCCTTCTGGTCTTGGTACTTCTGCATGTGCTGATTGCTCCTCTGCTCTCCCAACTTCTCATTTACTCTTGTAAGTGTAGCAGCAATTGTTTCATAAAGCGTGCTTGCTTGGCTGGGCAATTTAGTTTTGTTTTTAACCATGTACATATTTTAAAATTCTGCTGTACCTCCACACTACTGACACATTACAGGCTCTGTCTAAAGCTGCTGGTCTCAAATACATATAGTCTATAAGAGAATTTTTTGGCTATTTTTGCTATGAATGGATGTTGCTATTCCTGATTCTATACAGCCAACAAGGCAATAAATTCTGTCCTCAAAGCTAAATATTAACAGTAACATTTAGAGCCTGGCTGATGAACAAAAAAGGGTAGGGTTCACAGTGACAAGGAGGAGACAAGAAGAACTAAATGCCAAATTATGTGAGAACTAAGAAAAGTTCCTGGGTGAATTTCAGTAGAAGAAAGTTTTTGTTTGTTTGTTTGTTTCCTTTTACTTATATTCTTGGTTCTTAAACAACTACTTACTGTGTAAAAACCAGAGCTATGCATAGTGATGCCGTGCTGCTGACATCTTGAGCTCTGCACACATGACTGATTTTTAAGAATTGTTTCTTTTTATAAACTACTTTTTTTTTATATAAAGTGGAAAAAACGTTTCATAGCCAGAGCTCCTTTGTAAGAAAACAAAAGATGACAACAGAATCACACTTTTCTGTACATAGTCCTAAAATCCCAACACCACAGACCATACGACAAAGTTTTCAGTCATGAATTTCTTGGAAATTATTGTTATGCAAGGATTGAGATCAGATGACACCAAATCAGATGTCAGTGAGGAAATCCTGACCAGAAAAACTCTCTTAAAGTTGAGTGCAGGTCTCTGTCCCACTTATTTTTTGATTAATTGGACTTGATTTTCCAAGAGAGAACCTCCTAAGTGTGTGCAATGGAAGTTGCTGGCTTGAAATATTCTCCCAAAGATTTCTGTAATGTAAACTAAGTGTTTTTACAAGTTAATATCTTCAAAACTTTTTTTTAAAGCTCTTATTTTTTTTTCTTTCATTCTTGTAGAAAGAGCTTGTGTTGAGAGAACTATCTATCTGTTAGCAAAGGTATTTGAGAAGAGTTACATGAAACTGCTCTGGAACACTAGCTTGCAAAGGAATAATATGAAGTCAGATTGTTCTATTTTAAAATGATATTATTTTAGTAGATCTTAAAGTATAACATTAACAGTTACTAGGTGTTGTTTTGTTGTTGTTGTTTGTTTGTTTTTATTATGAGCCACCTGGATTTTTGGGGGAGAATGAGGTTTAATAGCACTGATGATGTGAAAAGAATCAAGGATGTCTACTGGTTGCAGCAAAGATCAACTTTGGTGTTACTGTAGATATTTTTTATGTGCAATATTTTATTCTGTATATAACATTTAGCTCCTGTACCAGCATCTGACTAAGGTTAACTAATAGCAGCTAAATGTTTCTTTTTTCAAGATTTAGTTATTTTGGGCAAAGATAGTGTTTCCATAAAAGCTTGCTGAGTTCTCTCCTGACATCCAAGTGCAGAAAGCCTTTAAGGCCCTGCTGAAATACATATGAGAGAATGTGTGTCCTTAAGAGGTTGTTTTCAATACAAAACACCCCTCCCACAAAAACTAAAAACTTGTGGGTAAAGTTATTGAATGACAAGACAGAGAGAAAATTGGGATTGGCTTGAGAAAGATTCAGTAACCCAAAAAGGGATGGCTACCTGTTACTATTTGTGTCACTAGCATCTTGTGCTGGAAGTTAGTGATTTATTTAACAGTTCACCTCATTTTTCAGCACAAGGCTTCAGAAAAAAATAGATTAAGACCATGAATGTAGGAGTTTAGGAGCCAAAAGTGGCAGAACTGGGAACCAAGCCTCACTGCCTGCATGGAAACAAAGTGCTGCCTCTGAGTGAAAGACCTCAGCCAGACCCAGTCCTCACTGTCCTACTGTCTGTCCTCAGAGCTTGTGTCATCTGTCTGGAAAAACAGCAGCGAGCTTGGAAGGCATGTACAGTTCCAGAACTGTACAAGGTATCTTGTGTGCCTTGGTCCCAGGTTATGAAAACCAAACTCCTACCTTAGCTTTACATGGAGTCTCTTTTTTCTTTCTTTATATGCAACAAACAACTTTTGCCTTATGCTTGCTTTGAACATCTGCAGTCTGTCCCCCAAGGCCTTTCTCAGATTGGTTCCCTTTATATATCTGTTCTGTCATTATTGACCTACTTCAGTTCATCTTTTCCCTGGCTATGAAGCAGTGCTTTTACTTACTTAATAAGCATTGAATTTCATGCAGCTCTATGCAGCCTACAGTCCTAAGATGTCTCAGGCAATTCTGTCATTTGCAATTGCACCTGCCTCCTCTGATTTTGAAATTAGCAACCATTTCAAACTTATCTGAATAAAAACCTGTCTTGAGATTGCTAATAAAATGAGCTAATGAAATAGGCCCAAATAATAAACCCTCTTGAGATTGTTTCTCCTGTGTAAAATCAATAGTAATGATTATCCCCTGTTTCCTCCTAGCCATTCAGCTGCTCCAGGATGAATAGCTTAGGAAAGAATTAACTTTGTAGTAATTGCAGAACTAGCAATAAATAAACAAATTAGCTACTTTGTAATATTCCTGCATTCTAGTTAGCAGCTCCCCTCCTAATATGAATGCCAGATGATTTTGGAGTGATTAACTAACTAACATGCAGACCTTTAAGGCAAAATGTGATTAGTGGTTCTGCACTGTTGTTGTATTTGGGCAGCAAACAAAAAGGTTTTGCTCCTGCTGAAGTTAATAGCAAGGCATTCCTTTGATATTAGAAGAGCATTACTCTTACCCAGATCTTTAGTCATCATTTGGAAGAGGGAGAAAGGGAGAGGAGGAAACAAATAGCAGTTAAATTTTGTGCTCTCTGCAGCAGACACCTCTACATGTACTGGTACATCACCAACACTGACAAATTGTATTGTGGAAAAACCAACATTCTTCTTTGTGGTACCAGTGATTCATATTGTAATGTTTGAACTGAAATAAACTGCTAGTGTTAGGTGTTCAGCCCAGCAGAGCAAGAAGGATGACTGAAGAGGAGATCCTGCCTCTGTTCCCATTGTTCCTAAATGGCTGCCCCTTCAGCAGCTTCCTCACAGCAGGTCTAGAGGCATACTCTCTCCATCTGTGGTTTCTTGCTGGCTGACTAGATTATTCTTCCATTTCATTTTAGACAAAGCATTTTTTTCCAGTGTGCTTAACACTTGTGGGGTGTTCACCATAGCATCACAATAACTGGGTATTTAGGGATTTCATGTGACTCTATCATTCCACTCTGTAAATGTTTTGCGTTTACATAGCTGAAGCTTTCTGTTCTTCATCCCTTACCAGCCAAGGCAAATTTATTTCTCTTTCTTAATGAATAATTAAAAAGTTGAGAAATGTCCTCTCTGCATTTTTCAAGCCTCTATTCTGTCTAGAATGCTTTTTGTTCTAATTTGTTACAACTAAATCATACTTAATTTATAATGGGGGTTGGTATCTATTATTTATGAACTGATCTGGCAAATAGAATTAAGTAACACACAAATCTTATTGATTGATTTCTCCCTAGGATGGACGAGAGAAATATCTCTTTACTTTTTCAGATACAACGATTCTTCATAAATGTTACCTAAACATTGGAAAATGTTCTAGGAAACACTGCAGTGATATCTGTGAGAGTTCAGTGCCAACACCTTCTACTCATATGCTGCAGTCCTCTTTTGTGATGACTTTCCAAAACCCAGCTGATGAGATATACCTCATGTACACACAGTTTGACTGGGATATTCAACCAAACACCTCTGCTTGTTAGGCTTTTTGTCAGCCTGTATTCAGGCTGAACACTTTTCCAGTGCAGGCTCTGATGGAGCAACACACAAAGATTCTTACCTTATTGACTAAGGAATACTGTACCCTTGGAAACTTTCCAGATAAAGATGCAGCATTCTATCAGTAGCTCGATACCACTTCCTGACTTCTAGTTTGTTAGTTTGCTTTTGTAGAGTAGCAAAAATGAGAAATATATTCATTTATTTTTTTTTTTTAATTTTGGAGGTGTGCATTTTGTTGATTTCTCTGTAGGTAAATAAGCAAGAAAAGAGTCTCATGAAACCTCTTTACGACAGATACAGAATTATCAAGAAACTTCTTGCAACTCCATCGTTGATCACAACAATTGTAAGTTGGGAGGAATTCATGTTCATAGCAAAGGAAACATTGAATGCTGTGTTCGATTTGTACCTTCGTGTCAGTTTGGCAGCAACAGAAGGATCAGAAAAATAACAGAAGAATGTTACTTGAAGAATCTGCTCATTGGTTAATACAGGGTGTTGATATTTCACATAGAGCAAATGCTCTGTATAATGCAACTTCTGAGCATGCCAGAGGTTGTAATGTGTGACAGCAGTTTCTGAGGCAATCACTTGAAATGCCTGGTAAGAGATGAAAGGCTAGTATTAGTTTTCTATTGTGGCTAACATAGAGAAACTTACCTCTTCCTATGAAGCACTATACTGTCACTGTATTTATCTTCTGTATTTTATTGACAATGCTTTTATCAGCCGTGTAGCACTTAAATGTGATTTGTACTACGTTAATAATACATCACTGTAATGTAACAGTACTGGTCTCACTGTGAGTGTAGGTAGTGAGATATGGCTATTTGCAAGTTAGTTTAGCATGTCTCTATCAAAAATAGTGTGTGGACAATACACAGTAACTAGGTAAGCCCCACAAGTGCTCTCATAAACAATCCCAGGTGTAGAGCTGGGTAAAGCTATCAATAAGTGTAATCTATCTCAATGAATACATCC
The DNA here is from genome assembly GCA_013396975.1 of Bucco capensis. Classification (NCBI taxonomy): domain Eukaryota; kingdom Metazoa; phylum Chordata; class Aves; order Piciformes; family Bucconidae; genus Bucco; species Bucco capensis. The sequence goes on along the minus strand of VWZO01015916.1, from coordinate 651,202 downwards.
AGGAAGTTATATCCTAATTCTTTATGTTCTCATCCTATTAATTGTTAATGCTGTAATGTAAGCAACTAATTTAATAATGCCTTACATTTTACAAGCAGGAGGAGGAAGACTCAGATGAAGACCACTCTCAAAGCAGCCATGATTTATCATCTGGTCCAATATCTTGCCTCCCTGTCGATGAGCATCTGTGTTACTCTCAGGAGGAGAGTGAGCCTGCCTATGTTTCACCTCTGGATGAAAAGAAAGTCTTCAAGCAAACAGCCTTGTCAATGTCCAACTTACATGAGGCAACAATGTAAGTTCTGTCTTTTTTTATTCCTGAATGTTTTAAAATACTTCATGTAGACTTCACAAATGAAACATGATCCGTAAGTACTGCATAGGAATATTCTTTACCTAGTCTAAGAAGTGATTCAATATTTTCTCATGGGAGAAAACAGGCAGAGGATAGTTGTTGTTTAGGCAGCATACCTGTGGTTTGAGCTCATGTTTAAATAACTTTGTGGCAAGTTTATGAAGAGAAAGGTGAATGAAGGTAAGCATGTAGGAGAAATAACTGCATATACAGAGTGGTAGATGAAACAACATTATGGCAGAGTAAAGATACTCAGGCCCACTTATAATTGCTGCAAATTTTTTAGATATCTAACTACTTATGCTCTTTCAAAGCAGTCATAAAACAAAGCACAGTGTGTGTGTATGTGTATATATGTATGAATGTGTACTGGGATTGACTGACTGTGTAAAGCCAGAAGCATACAAATAGACACAAACAGGTGAGCTGAGTGAAGGATCCTGCAATACCATGGTCACATGGGAGGCCACTGAGTGCATGGAAAATCAATTTCTTCCTTGCATAAGAGTAGTTCCAAGTGTCTGGATGCCCAGAAAACTTAACACCACCCTCCTGCCCTCCGTTGAAAAAACGCAAAGTAAACCCCTCCTGATTTCTACTTAAGGAATTCAGGTTGCATGAGATAACAACTCTGGTACACTTGCACTGTTACCATTCAGCCCAGAAACTTGTTGAAGAACATGTCTTCCAGGAACAGATGTGTTCTCCTAACTTACACGATGGTATCTTCTTTTGAGTTTTGACTGGGGGCTCTTGGAGGCATAAATGAAGTTGACTAGGCTCTACAAAAATCAAGAGGAAATAAAAGTGTCTTGGATTTTCTATGTAACTAACTCAACTCTGTATGCAATAGTTTGCTCATAAATGCTGTGAAGATATTTCTGTGCATTTTGTTATTATGGGGGGAAAAAAAACAAATCAGCTGCATGCATCATAATGGAATTCTTTCACTGCTTAAAAATGTTAGTCTCCAAATGCCAGGTGAAACATAGCATCCAAAATTGTTTATTCTGGGCATCACTAGCATTTTCCCTGCATCACAGTAATGTTTGGTAACAGCTGCTTTCAGGAGTAAGGCTTGAGTGTGAACTATTAATTCTGTTAGAGAGATGCAAAGCATTTCCTGTGAAATGCTGAGCCTTCATAATGCTATTAATTCCACGCAGAATTAAGACCACTAGCAAGCCTCAATCCTGAAAGCTTTTCCTCCCATGTTGTCCATAGAGTCTCTGGCTTCACTTTATTAGCAGGGTGAGAACACCAGTAAAAGGGAGGAGCCATGACTGTTTCCCAGGTTTGCTGGTACAGCCAGTTATAGCCATAGGTGGAGGGATGTGGTGGAATGTCTCTGAGCACTGAGATCAGTGGCTGCCGTGGCCGAGAGTAGCAGACCATTATCCAAATTATCCAGCTGCTTATAATCCAAAGCCACAGCTTTTACAATGCTTCCAAGCACATGGAGGGTTCGTGTTCTTATCTCTGTTTTACAGGCCTGTTCTGCTTGAACATCTCAGAGAAACAAAAGCAGATAAGAAAAGGCTTCGCAGAGCTCTGAGAGAGTTTGAGGAGCAGTTCTATAAACAGACAGGAAGGTAAATAACCAGGTCAACAAAAGCCTGCTCTCCTTTGGGCTCCTATGCAGACGTGTTTGTTTCTGCCAGGGTGGGTTTTTGGTGAGCAGGCCAAGGAAGCTGGAGCTACAGACTGGAAGATATCATGAAGGTGCCTGGTCTATGTGGAGATGCCCTTCCTGCTTTGTTCCTCTGGGATGTGGGCATCCCTGATGACAGTCTGGATATGGGCATCTTCTAGGACCTGGCTGCAATGGGTATAAATGCTGAGCTGCAGGGAGGCTGCTAAGAGTCTTTCTGGGGATGTCAGTCTGCAGGAATTACGCTTGGCAGTTGGGCTATTTTGAAAAGGTCAGATTTAAAACCAGAAGCCACTGCTGCTTTCACCCATAGAAATACTGGCTACTATTCACTCTTTGCTAAATCCAGGGAGAGGGAAAACCAAACTTGTTTGCTGGTAACTGTGGAGGATATGGCCATGTAGTATTCTGGTACCAGTTTTCAAAGCACAATGTAATAACTTCTCTGCATATATGAGAATGAAATAGTCATGCTTGCATATTATTATTTCATCACTGTTTAGTAGAGCTTTGGGGCCCTATCAAATTAGCTTTAGTCATCTACAGTTAGGAAAAAAAGTAATAATCCAACCCAGTCCCCATTAGTTGTTGCAAAATAAATGTTAAAGACTCTTTCTCCTTTTATGCATAATTTTCTTTCTTTTTATAGGAGCCCACAAAAAGAAGATCGGGTGCCAATGGCCGAAGAGTACTCTGAATACAAGCACACAAAAGCCAAAATCAGGCTCTTGGAGGTTCTCATCAGTAAGCATGACATTTCCAAAACAATTTGAAGTGAATGAAATGCTGTGGTGTTGTTCTCTAGCAAAAAAACCCCAAGCAAACAAACAAGGAACGAGAAAGAGGAAGTAATTTTACAGGTCTTGGTCTGCTGCACAATTATTTGACACACTGAGATTTTTGATGCACTTTACCAATTATATTAGCTGGGCTGAGAGGACAGCAATATGCAGGAATATTAAGCACGGGTGAGTGGACTATAGTATATATATATTTTTTTCTTTATGAAAAAGCCTTGAAGTGCACTGTGAGAATGTTAGGAATTAAAAAGGGCACTGAAGTATTGTAGATCCTCAGTTTGACCTGCTCTTAGTTTTAAAAAGTGTGAGGAAATGCTCTCTGGGTTTTTAGTACAATTTAGTACATGACAATATAGCACACATTTCTTTCCAGAATTAACAGGCTCTGTAATTAACAATTAGTGTGGGTTCTCAATATGGTGATTAAAAGAAACATGAGCTTAAAACAAATAAAGGAAAAAACTCATAAGCATACTCTATCTTTCAAGACAGAGTTGCCATTCAATTCCAGTAGCTTCCAAGAAAAGTGCATAGAAAGAACCAGTGCCAGGATTTGCTCCAAAATTGGAGAGTAGAGCAAAATGAGGCTACCTATGCAAAAAAAAAAAAAGACTGCCAAATTGTTTAGAAATGAGAGGAAGGGAAGTGTTTGTCAAAATGATATAGACACAGTTCACTGGGAAAAGTTAAACATACAAGCTGCTGTCCTTTTTCACTATGGTTCACAGGACCTGGCTCATGGTACTTAAAATTCAGTAAATAGATCAACTACATGCTAATTTTTATTTCTGTATTAAACTTTGCACTTTATTTTGCCTGAAGCTAGAACATTTGCTTTTCTAATTACCAAAGCTCATTTGGACGCATGCACTTTGTAAAATGTCAAAGTATTTCTTGTGTTATAAATTGCCACATAATATATATTAAAATGAGACTAGATTATTGCATTATGCTAAGATATTTTGGGTAGATAAAGTACATGGTATATAACTGAGTGTCACAGTTATCTGATGAGGAATGCTAGACTTCATGTTTAGTAAAAATAAGGTTATAAAAAGATATTTTTCCATTGGAATTATGCATCTTTCTTAACTTTAAGAGCACCACACTTTATAATATTAAGGAGATTTTTTTTCCACTACTCGTGTGTGAGAAGTGGACTACCACTGGCAGAAGGATTATCAGTGGGTTTTGTACCAGAAATGAAAAGCAAGGGTGCTAGGGAAATACCTAGTTCAGACATTAAATAAGAGAGAAGTGAAAGAAAAGGGACTTGAGTAAGTTGAATCATATTTAGTGTTTTGCTTTAACTGTCATTTTTGTATTGACCACATAGTATAAGCAACCTTTTTTCTATCTTGGTAAGATGATTTTCATTTTATAAAGCCTATTATGTACCAACCATGTTTGTATTTATCTTGTGTGTAATGGCTTGGCATGATTTTGGAGACGTACACATTTTTCAAGTAGTTTGGAGGAAAAAGTATGAACACTAGAAAAGGAATTTTTTATTTCTTAGAGATTTGTTGTTTCAGTGTACTGACTTAATAATTTATAACTTAACTTTTATGAATCAGAAATGGTCTCCTTCGTAAATCTGTTTTAATTAAAGTCATCTAGAGCAACAGGAACAGATACAGAGCTATTTGAAGTTTACAAACTACATCTTTGATAAGGGAAAATGATTTCATGACATGTATACAATTGATATTAAAATGTAATCTATATATTCTATATGATTGTATAATATTTTATACAACAGTACAAATAAAATATTTTTCTATTATATTTATTATGTCGAGACACAGTTTCTGTTTTCAATTAGCTAATATAAATAACATAAATAACACTGTCAAACAACATGTTGGAAGTGCTGACATTTCTAGGCTCTGAAATTTAAATCATGCTGCAATTACAACCTTTCATGCTGTTTGGAGTTACCCCAGTATTTGTTCAGTAGTTAAAATGAATGCATATTTAAACACCATTTATAAGCTGTTATTTGTATTTTGCTAAAGCAGTTTATATAGGATTTTGTTATGTTTGGCAAGAAACAGAAAATTTTTGCAGCATCTAGGTATAAATGGTTGCCAGGAAAAAGAAAAATATCCAGGACTTCTAATCATTTAAAGCATCAGGAGAAGGGAAAGAAGGGAAGAAGAAATACTAAAAATGCTACTGAAGATTTTGAAGAGTCGTGTTTGCTTTTGGTGACAGCGGCATGTGCATGCTTCTGACAAAAATGTCTGACTAGGGAAATGAGCAACAGAGGTTTGAAGGCTCCTAAGTACCAAGGGAGGGTTTAACGTCCAACGCTGATATTGCAGGTCTTGCAGCTGGGATCTTTCTTTGCGTTTGCAGTAGACAAGCTCATTAGTTGGTGACCAGTAATTTCTGCGACTGTGCCAAGGGACAGATCCACAGGATCAGTGTAAATTACTTCCAAAATAACATCCTGGGCGTGATGGTAAACCATGACTCCGTCTTCTTCATCGCAGGTCAGAAACTTATTCTCTTTGATATTTAGTTGAGGAAGGCGCTGCTTACAGAACTCATCTCCTGGTGAGCCAACAGGGGCGATAACGAGAATGACGTAGTGGTAAGCTGTGTACATGCAGTAGAAGTCTCCAAAGTACAAGTTAGTGTTTGGGTTGAAGAGTTTTTCAGCTGCGACCTCAAACCTGTATCTTCCATAAGGTGAATCTTGTGGTGGCTTCCCAGTGTTAAATTCAGTGTTGCAGCTAAAGAAGATGCCTTCCAGCTTCCCACTGATTGGAGAGCCATGGCTGCCACTGTTATCCTTAACAGAGGGCTGCATAGCATTCCCGTGATGCTCTCTACAAACAAACAACTGGTATTGTTTATTTTGTAACACATCTCAAAGAAAAAGTGGAAAGTAAAGACATCATGCTGTTTGGTAACAGTACTGAAGGGAAACAAAGGAAAAGCATTAAACTGAAAATTGTGGTTAGTGTCATGGTCTTAGGACCAAGAAAATCAAGTGACTCCACTCAGAAAGAGCTAGAATAACTCCTGCTCAAGGGGAAAAATCTGCTTTTCCAGTCTGGCTTCTCTCTCAGCTGTGAGCTGTGTGGATATGCTATGCAGGCAGAAAATAGCACAAACAAAAAAGCCCCCAAACCACCACTATCTTTAATTAGCTGATTTGTTCAGCCTTCTACTACAATTCTAACAATAAACACATTTTAGTTTAATCACATGTTTAAAATTGCAAGTCAGTCTTAATATGCTGAATATACAGTTTGTGACCGTGTATTTTTAGCGTGGGCAGTATATATCGTGTAGAAAACTGCCAGTGAAAGTGATTGCTGAATGATATCTTCCAGAGGGCTTACAGGAAGGAATGTACTATCTGCCACGGATTTTTTTTCCCCCCAAATGATAATTTCAGGTCTAATTTGTGCACTGCTGACTTCAGTCAGGGCAGAGCTGGGCCCAGAGCATTAGGCAATTTGGTTGGTTTCCATTTGGTTGGTATCCAGCTTCTGCAGTCACTAGTCCTAAGGGGAAAAAACGTACAAGACTAACTGTGGGGTTTTTTGCCTTTTTTGCAGGCTGAGCTCAATTTGGTTCCAATGAAAAGAAACATTCAATGTAACAAGTGGATTTTAAAGCCCTAAATGCCAAATTGCACTCAGCAGCATTAGGCTGCTGAATTTAGGAGAACAGTCTGAAAAAGCTCAATCTCAACCTCATAAGCTCCTGACATTTTATGTATAGCAGGATGTTGCCCAGCATGTGTGCCCCACACCTCTCTGGAAGTGCCATACTGACAGCTTTAGCTCTCTGAACCTGCTACCATGTCACACCAGTAAGGGAAATAGTCCCTTTTGTAAGTCCTGCAAAACACCAGATTTACTAGGTACCTGTAGAAAATACCTTTATATACACTGACAAATTAAAAGCTCATGACTGTGGGGACAGAGAGCCTTACAACCCTCTCTCACCTCCAGGGAAAATGCTGCTGTGTGGGAGAAGATTTTACTTGGTTAAAGTGAGAGGTACTAGGCAAAGCAAACAAATTCAGTGCATACATATAAAACAGCTCTAAATCAACTCATTAGTGTCTCCAGCTGTGGTTTGTTCATTATTTCTAACCTCCTCAGCAGCATAACTTAATTTGTTGCTAAGATAAACTGCAAAAGTTTTGCGGGCCATTCAGCTCCAACATAGCTACTGTCTCAAGCCCTGTTTCATCAGACATTGATTGGGGTGGAGGAGTACAATTGGTATTTTATGACTGAAGTGATTACTAGAGAGAAAAAAAAATCAGCTTCCATAACCAGCGCCCCTGCAAGCTGAAATGCCAGGCTGCCTGCATTCCATTTCTGTGGCAAGACACTGACATCCAGTGGCCAATTCGGCTAATTAAAGGTCATTCTTGCCAGGGCTTGAGCTGCTTTATGGCACTCCAAGCCAAGGTAAGCAGCAGAGTGACAGCAGCACTACGTACAAACTCATACTTCAAACCTTACATTTATGGGCTGCTTGCTTTAGCACCGTGAGAGCTGCTTGTTTGGCAATGCTATCAGAGCTGCTCTATAAGCTTTTTCAAGCTTGTTTGCTAGTTATGACACCACAAAAGCCATTAGCAGGTATGGTATGGCATGGAAGTTTCCTAAAAGGAAGCCTGTGGTTAGGGTTTTTTAGACACCATTCAGAAAGATGCACTGTGGAAATATTAGCCCTTGTGACCACATCATTAGTACATTTCTGCTCAGACAAGACGATCATAAACAGTTACAGGTATTCTAGCTTCCTACTGACCTGGTGAAACACAGCTTTTTGTTGCTTTAGCTCACTAAAAGAAGGGAAAACAAACTCATCTTTATTTGTGTTAAACCAACAAGGAATACAGCAGGAGGGAGGGGAAAAGACACACTGCAAACAATTAGAGTAATATTTGGTAGAGCAAGGCCAACACCATAGCTATCAATGCACCTCAGTGGCAATTGCCAAAGCTCTCTGAACACAAAGGCAGGTGCACTATGACTACATAGCTGAAAACAAAGCTATGTGAGAACTGGAACCACCACAGCCATTACCCTTCTGTAGTATCTGGTCTAGGATGGCTGCAGAGATTTATTCCTGAGGTCCTCAAAGGGCCGCAACAACTGCAGTTCATTTTCCACCTCCATTGACTTTTGCAGCTTTGGCACTATGTGCAAGAAAAAAATTCTCCCAAAACACAGAAGGGAAAGAGCAAGTTCCCATGCTCTGGAATACACAAGGCACTCTTGGAATCAAGCAGCCTGCACCATGGGAATGTTTCCAAGGATTGTAGGAGTCTGCTCTTTGGAGTTGGATTCCCTCAAGTGGGGTTTGTTTTTTTTTATTCACCAATTTTTAAAAAACTTGCCATTCTTGAACAGCACAAGAGTGACACTCACATAAAGTTATGTGGCATATTAAAGCAGCATAGTCAGTGCTGCCACCCGTCTGCCACAGTGCGAACACAAGATGTTGACACACTGCTTACCTCTCATCCACGTTCTCCTAATGGTGAAAAGTGACCTGTGCACAATGGCTGCTCCTGCTCAGTCAGTACATGAGCTCTGACACTTTCTATTGAAAAGTTGTCTTTTCTAGTGTAATGATGCATCCGGTTGCATGTGCAAAGACAAACTGCGTCTCCAACGGGAATGAAGAACCTACCTCCAGCTATCCCATTTATTCATTCCGACTAAAGCACAGTGGTTTAAGATGTCTAAACATCATGCAGTCTCCCTCCCCACACAATCTCCAATTTAACATTTGAATTGCAGAGCCCCAGTTACTAAGTTTGGGCACAGAAATGGTGTGGTTGTACTTTGAGAAAACATATTTAAGATGGAACTCTTCTGAGCAGGCAAATGCCTAAGCGCACAGTTGTGCACTCCTACTATTAGACATCTCACTCAATTTCTTAGTTCAATAGATGTTATCTGGCTATGAAACACCTCTTTATGATAAAAGACACTTCAAGGAGGCTGGAGACCCTGTGAGTACTTCAGTTTCTGCTTCAAAGCACAAACTTGTATTGTCTAATGGAACTACTGAGTTAAGCAAGGTGGAAGAAATAAGTCATATTCATTTTTTTTTCCTTCTTCTGAACTGGCAATAAGGCATACAAACATTCTGCTATAGCTTTAGCACAGCTGTCTCCATTTACTTATTTTCATTACTCCCTTAGTTAGCCAATCAATTATGCATATGTTTACTTTCTTACCTGACATAGTCAAAGTATTCTTTGTGCTGATTCCGATAAAAAACAGATAGTTTGAGCATACGGCCTGCAATCACTTCAGCTTTTTCCAATAGCTGTGTTAGGTGAACTTTTGAATAATCTGGAAAGAAAAGGCAATCTGCTAGTATGGGGAGGGCAGGGAAACAACCCCACAATACTCTCCAAAAGCTAGAGAGATGCACAGACTCAAAACTGGGAAAAGACCCTTGATTGATAACATACCTCACTTCACACTGCAGTTATACAGAAATTATATAGCTCAGCAGTGGCAACAGACAAGTAGCAGAAACATGCAAGCTGGATTCTCCCCACTCTTCTCCCCACAAAATACTCTGCAAGCCTACAGCAACTTTCAGCTCAGGATTTCCTATGTTAGAGATGGTTTCCTTGTATTTGGGGCTGCAGAGGAGCTGAGAACTGCCCTCTCTGTCTCATGTCATGCGATAAACTGTTTCCAACAACCTACTCAGTTGTGAGCTAGTAACAATTCACATAACTAAAAAAACTTGCTTAGGACCAAGCCTCAATGGCATCTCAACCAACAAAGGATTCATTGAGAGTTCTCTTCCGCACTCTGCTTTCACACAGGCAAACACATTGGCACTAGGTCATGAACATCCAAAGGAAGAGACTTATAAATCAATGCCAGGCTAAACTGATGCTTACGCCAGAAGAATGTTGGTGATGCTCAGGTTCTCTGCAGCATGCAGAGAAGCGAACACAGCAGATTGCTTTAAGCAAGCAATCTGTTAGAGAGCTGCCACTCTGTCTTTTCTCTACAAGTGCCATTAGCTAGCAACACACACAAGTGGCTCTGCTCCACTTTGGTTCACCAGTCTTCCCTCCCAGCCTAGGCCATGCAGTAGTGCCAGGCACAGCACTTTTGGACTGCTAAGGAAGTGTGGAACAAAGGAGCAGTCCACCTGCTTCTCATCAACACATCAAACCTAAGCACATACAAAGTCTAAAGCTAGAATTCCAGTTTGAGGTGTGACAATAACAACTGTGCCAGTCTAGTTGGCACTGGCAGATGGCTAACCTGTTCAGGCAGCAAAGCAAGTATTAACTTGCCTATGTCCTGTGGTGCATGTTTCTCCAGCAATATTACCTGCTGTGCAAAACTCGATGATTTCACTCCACTCAGATACAACATAGTCGCCGTCAACTTGCTTTGATGCCGTCTGCACCGCTACTGTGTACTCTGTTCTGGGGCTCAAGAACCAGTGCCCGCGCACTGTCATAGGCAAAGGAACGGCTTTGGCCACCAATTTAGTGGGTACATCCTGATGGAAACAAAAAGCAAAAATCCACGAGTTACAAGTGCAACCAAATTAATCCACCACCTCTTCCTTTCTTGTTTTTTAATGTAATCTCCAAGCCTTGGCTCTTCTGTGTAAACCTTAGTTACTTCTTACAGTCTGCTGGCACAGCAAAAATAACAGAGTAGCCATGGACGATGAACTAAGGTCCGCTCTAAGAGCTATGGTGATAACTCGTAGGAGTTTATTTTTGGGTCCAAGTGACTATAGACCGATATATTATATATAGCCCAAATACATAATTCAGGTTAAGGCCACTTGTGCTTAAGTATGCAGACAAAGAAAGATACTGCTGCTGAGCAAAAGGGTATCTTAATTTAAGAGCTTCTTGTGCTCTCATTGTTTCCTTTCAGTCAGTGTAACCAAACAAAATTCCTCCTGCTGTCAATCAGTCCACCTATATTGCTATGGGTATCTTCCAAACCAAACTTCTTAAACATGTTGCAGGCTAACTTTTTGTGTTTCACATGTATCAAAATACCCTTATGTACAGGAAGGGCCAGAACAACTAGGTAGTTTGTGCCTGTCATTGCACCTCTTGCTTCCCCCTCTGCTGCCATTTCAGATACTCTTCCAGTGTATTGCACCACAGTGCAATACAGAAGAATAATAGCTGCTTGTTGTTGAAATACCTGATTTCTACAGTAACAAAAACTGCAGCGTAGACCACCAAGAGGAACAAATAAATGAAGAACTAGACAGTTTATGCTAGAACTGTGGGTGAAAGGACTCATGGTGGAGTTGAATGAGTCTCTTGAGCTGTGGTAGAGAGAGCTATTTACTCTTGAAAATTTGCCAGTAATTACAGAATAGTGAGATGGCAGTCATGTGAAAAATGGCTATTTTAGATAATATCTATAGCTGTCCACCTATAAATACTAGTCCATAGCCATCCATCTATAAGTACTAGCACAATAGTTCCTTAAGGAACAAAGAAATAGAAAAGAGACATTTTCACGATCTGTAGGCAAGACCTGAAATATATGGGTTTTTTTTATTTGCATTCTATGGTAGAAAAACATCTTTGTTTTATTGTCATTCTGTCAGCAAAAAAATGTTCTTAAGTTTCTGTATTATGAAACTAAAATTAGCTACAAGAACTGTAATGTGATTGACTGATAACCAAGCGTAAGATTTTGTTGTCATGATTTCTTTTTTAGTAATTCTCATTTAAATCAAGTAACAATTGACAAAAAGCTTTAGCTGTAAAAGATACAGTTGAATCTGAAATAAATAACAGAGAAAAATTACAAGGAAAAATGAAAGAAACCCTAAATGCCATTTAAATCTACCACCCTGGAACTACATTGCAAAGGCATCCCACAGGACTGAATTTGCTACTGCTAATGCAGTCAGCAGCTGCCACAGTTACAATCATTAGTCTTCCTGTCATCTTTTCTTTGGCTATGGTAAAACCTGCCTCCCCTGGGTCAGGTCTCTGTGCTCACAACCTGGTAGTGGTTTTTGCCCCCATTAATTTTGTCAGTTTTTATGTAACACTAAAAGCCTCGTTGTCCCCATGTGTCAAAGCCTTAGCTTGCAGCTGTATATCAGGAAAGTCTTCTAACTGTACCCAAAATGGGGCAGAGTACCTAAACCACAGTAAACAGAGGAGTTTATCTTCTTCACAGCTGGGGAGGAGGAGCAGATATGCTGCTTTTCATAACTCTAATCTGTTAGTATGGTTTTGGGGGGTGGGTTTATTGTTTTTCTTTGTTTGTTTTCATTAAAGTTGCTACACTGATCTCAGGAAAAAAACTTTTCAAATGATTACACTGAAATTTCTCTGGGAATTCTCCATTTCTTCCTTTCATCTCTTCTCTGCTCAGCTCTTGTTCCTGGCTAAGCCCCCAAAGAAGTGCAAAGGAGGTTATATGCCAGCTCAAGGACAGCCAGGATTCTGGAGTGGCAGATGGCTGCTCTGCCACTTGCACTCACCAAACAACTCTAAAGGTACCTAGATGGCAATAATTTCCAAGAATAACCTGGAAGCACTGAATAACTAAGCCAGCAGGGTATATGACTCACACTACCTCTCTCCTTTCTGGGTAAAGATCCTATTTTGTTGTCCATTTTCACTGAAAATAAATAAACAAAAGAATAAATAAATAAATAAATGCAGCTTCACATTTTCAGCTTTCTTCCATTTCTTTTTTCCTTCCGTTTGCCAGGTATGCTCATAGGACACACTGGGGGAACTCAGCTAACCCAGGTTCTAGCCCTAGTTTTCTTAAATATCTGAGCCTCATTTCCTATTACATGGGAATTATCATACTTATATCTGAAAAGAAAGGAGAGGTATGCAAATTGCATTGAGAAAAAGAAAAAGTCTTATTATAATTCTAGTCTTTTCATATGATACAAACCACCTTCTTCACAGATATGATGACAATAGTCATAAATAATAAAACTATGTGCACCCTAAATATGCTGAACATACTTTATATCAACAGAAAACATATCAAAAGGATGAATCATTCATGTATGCTCTCCTGGGTACATGAGGAAACAAACAGCCCCTTTCCTGTGGTACAGCAGCTATCAGATAGATAAGCCTATATACCAGGTTACTTGCTCACAGCCATGTGAACAAACTGAGATTAACACGAACTGTCTACAAATTAGAAAACTGTTTGAGCTGGTCATCTATGTTTATGTCCTATGAGAGAGACAGACACTTGCAGACAGTAACTTACCCTACCCTTAAACTAAGTAAGGATGTTTTTTTCTCCCCGAAGATGCCAGTCTGCTTCTGCAGCCAGACTGCTGGATGACTCCTGAGAGTAAGCCCCAATGCTCTTTCTTATAACTATGAGGTAGGACTCACCCTTTTCTTTCTGAAAAGCTGTGCTAGGAGAAGGGGCAGTAATATCCTTCACCTTTATACAACAGCTTTGTTATGAAGGCAGTGGATGAGAAGGGCCTGATTCAATTGCATGCAGATTCCCTAGTGCTGCAGCTGCCAGCTCATTAGCTCCCTACTCAGCAGGTCTGCTGCTGAGCTTCCTCTGTGAAACTCATATCACTAACTCACAGCGAGGAAGGATGCTTGTCTCTAACCATACCAGGGTTAGGGCAAATTTTGAATTGGAGTAATTTTTAATTTTTCAATAAAAGCTCATTCTAGAAAGTGTGGTAAAAATTACTTAATATTGAAGATGAATGAAAGCAACTAGATACATGCTCTGGCATAAATCATTGTTAGAGTATTCACTCTGTGTAGTTCTCTTGCCCACTCTGTCTGCTGTAGATTTCCATCATTCTGGTTGAGGGAAAAAACCAAAGAAAGAAAGGAAAAAAAAAAAAAAAAGCTTTACCAAGCCACTAACACAATTAATACCAAGAAATTTCAAGCTAATTCTGACAAGACATCCAATTTATTCATCACTTTAGTTGATAGACTTTAGTATCCTGTTCTTATGAAATCAGTTACTTCTCTCCTTTGACACTTCATGACATTTAAAAGCCAGGGAATTGCTGAAGAAAACAAAACAAAATTAATGGCTTATCTTTTTTACAGTACCAATATACCTCTGTTTTCCTCTCCATTTTAACACTAGTCTCCATCACTGTGATGTAGACTTTGAATTGTATATAGTGGCTGATATGCTAGGGTGGGCCTACCTCTTATAAAACCAAATTTTACAACTTTACACTGGTTTGCACATGAATGAAAAACATGTCATGGTTTAACCCCAGCTGGCAACTAAACACAACCCAGCCTCTTGATCACTCCTCCCCCTTCCCAGTGGGATGGGGAGGAGAATAGAAAGATTTGTGGGTTGAGATAAGAACAGTATAATAGCTAAAATAAAATAAAATAATAACAATATTAAAATATAATAATAATAATGATGGAAAGGAATACATTAAAAATAAGAGAGAGAGAGAAAGAGAAATAAAACTTAAGGACAGATTTTGTACAATGCAATTGCTCACCCCCTAGTAGCAATCCTCACCCTGGCTGGCTTCCCCCAGTTTATATACTGAGCGTGATGTGCTGTGGTATGGAATATCCCTTTGGCTAGTTCAGGCCATGCTCCCTCTCAGCTTCTTGTGCCCCTGCTCACTGGCAGAGCATGGGAAACTGAAAAAGCCTCAATGCAGGATAAGCACTACTTAGAAACAACTAAATCATCAGACTGTTAGCAACATTATTCTCACACTAAATCTAGAGCAAAGCACTGCACCAACTACTAGGAAGAGAATTAACTCTGTGGAGCCAAAACCAGGACACATGTAGATTAATAAAATGAAAGAAATCAAAAAGAATCCAATTTCAAGCAGTAGTAAGTGATTTTTCGTTATACTTAAGCATATATTACTTCCAACCACATTAAAAAAAGTCAAACAAGGAAATGCCTGCTATTAACAGAAGTCACACAAAAAATACTATCACAATGAAAAGACTCAGAAAAATTGGTGGAAATATTTCCTGGTTATCCCACTGGCTTATAAACCTATAGTAATTTTGGTGTTGATAGAATTAGAGCTCTCATATTTGTCTGGATGGATATTTGTTCCTTGGCAAACCTTATCTTTTAGAGATACTGCCAACATTGGTTTTAAATTTGCAGATGATTTCATCTTCAATCTCATTCCATCTTCTTTACATCTCAGTATTTCAGCTCTTCTGAGGTCAAAGCAAATTTTGCTGGATTTGATAAGCACAGATTCTGCAATGCATTCAATATGTCCCTGCATCAGTGGCTTGAGGAAAGAGGCCAGATGAATATTCAGGTCACAGTGCTGACTGCTGCAAACTAAAATTGCTGGAAGCCTTCCTAGAAGTGCATTAGAATTTGTGATTCTTCTGTTGAAATGACATGTGTTGCTCTTATGAGTCTGCCACTGAACAAGGACAGGCACAGAATACATAAATTGTTTAAATAATGATTAAGAACTAGTCAGGTAGAGGTTCCAAACCTGTTTTAAAATGAAACAGAAAAGGCAATGTTCAATTCTTTATGAAGCAAATGTGTTTGTGTATAAAAAGGCTAGAGACAGAGAAGGTATTCTAACAAAGAATGAATGTCAATCAGATTAATCAAAACCCACCTTTGGTGGATGTCCAATACCTGCTTGCCATAGTTTGGTTTTGATAGGTTAATAAAACACTGAGCTTCATCTGTTTAAAATCAAGTATTGATTTTAAAATGAAAATTACCTTGTGTTTAAATTTGTTGGAATTCTTGTTTTCTTTCTTGTTGAGATCGATGAAGTAATGAGTAATGCGGTCCTTGGATTTAGAATCCATGTCCCAAGAAATCTTGAAGGAGTCACATGTGATGTTACTTATTTTGATGTTGTGTGGGACCGGAAGTTCTTCCATCTCTGCAATCCCACTATCCTGTGATTTATTCCCTGAATAAAAAATAAGAATAAAAAATAATGATTCATTCTGTTAAAGACCTATTAAGTATCTGTTTTCTGTGCTCCAATAAAATCACATCTCTGAACAACCTTTCACAAAGTCTCACAGGTGGTACCCAGAAGCAACTATGAGGTATACATTTCTGCAAGTCTCAGTGTCAGTGATGGGAAATATTGGGAAGGAATGAAATTCCTCACATGAGTAAGCACAAATAACATGTAAGCAGGCTGAACACACTGGCTAGTATCACAAGTGTGTGCAGCAGTTTAAGAATAAGAAACAACTGAAGCTATCTGGTGCTACTGTGTTTAGTTAAGATGCCAGCAACATCCACAGTTAAGGTAACGGCCCGATCCACACCTTTCAGTGAAATAAATACAAATAGAAATAATATTCATCCTAAATCTCCTTTTTAAGCACAAAGTAAAACCAATCTCTCCAAGGTTTGTATATATAACATACTATCTCCTTCACAATGAAATGATCACAGTGATCACTTTGTTGAGCCACAGTAAATGGGACATGCACACCAATTTCATTTCCTGTTTTTTATTCTGTCTTTTCTATTTGCCCAGTTAGGACCCTGCAGCTTTTTTGGGAAGTTTCTTCTAATTTCCCTAAGNCACCAGGGGCCACAGGAGACCCCAAGTGATTTTCAGACTGTGCCTACCTAAGTGCATATGGTAAATGAACAAATGACCATTGACCTCCAAAATGTTCTAAAATTAGGTCTTCCCTTAGTTCCCAAGGAAAACTTAAAGTAAAGCATTCTGTGAACATTAAACTCAGAAACATTAGGTGATCTTGCACTACGTAAGACAAGTCAAAAATTAAAAAATGATAAAAAAAGCAGAAATGTGAGAAAAATGAGTAAAAGTAAAAAAATAGAGAAGATTATGTAACAGAAAGTATAAAGAGGCAGAGCATAAAAAATAAAAATCAAACATAGATAAGAATAAAAAGAAAGAGAAGGAAGCTCCCAAATTCTCCCCAGATGAGGAAGACAGGAAGCCCATGCAGAAGTGTGAGGCAACACATTGTCAGAACTGCTTTTAGTCACATCTAAAAACTAGACACAGAAGTGCAGTTAGTAATAATAATAAAGATTTGACTTGGAAAACATTAGGGACATTTCAACTTCTCAACATATGCTGTCAAAGAATTTTATCAACACTTTAATTCAGGAATATTGAGGTTGGCCTGATTATTCAAAATTCTCCTCATGGATATGTGAAATTCTATCAGAGAGTCCATAAAATCCATAGATTTCCAGCTAATATTCCAAATAAAGAGATTTTACTGATGATTTCAATCACCAGTAACACTTCTCTATTTTTGTTTCATTTTGTTCATTTACATCCAACAGGTTGTATATTGTTCAAACATCCTATTGTTTGGTTTTTTTTTCCTTTCTCCCTTTTCACCTCATATCAACAACAGATGACATATGATCTTGCTCAAAATCCTACCCTGTTTGTGCCATCCACAATGACATTTCCAACAGCTGCCCTGGCTGCAATGGACTCAGAAATAGCAGTCATTATGGAAAGCTTTCTGTTCACATGAAATACCTGGTAAGTGCTTTTCCCAACATGAGACTTCAGAAAGCCAGCAGGAAGAAAATGGCATTGCTTTCTTCTTTAAGCATTTTGCATTTGAAAAATGACTGAAAGCTCTACAAGGTACACTGAAAAGGCTGCATATGACCATTCTTTCAGGAGCAAGGCTCTGTGTTTAAGCAAAAGATGGAGTGATGCTGTTGAGGTTCTCAGACAGACTTGGACCCTAGCACACTGAATACCTAAATAAAGACCTGAACAGATATGCAGGCAGGAAATCCAAGCCATATATACCCACAATACCTTAAAATGTGAAACAACTTTGCCTCAAAAGTGAGCTTCTAGACTCCATACCTATGACCTCAGCTGTGTTACAAACAGCCAAGGTAGTTTAAGCTTCAGGAGACATATGCAAAGCAGTAATGAATATTGACAAAAAATAACAGATCTCTAAAAAAGATTTTGAGGTACACCAATGACAGTCAAAGAGCAAAAGTGCTTCTGTAAATAGCTCTTGTTTCTGTACAATTCTCAGAATGAAAGTCTGGCATACATCTTCAGATATCTGCATTCCTGATCCTTTTAATTTCATTGCTTAAGAAGTGAATAAATAGTTAAAGGAAATGTCTAGTAGAAAATCTCCAGGTAATTTTTAGCAAGATTTTACTACAAGTCTGAGAAAAAAAAAATTACTTATATTACTATCCTTTTTTGGTGAAGGAATAAAATCCAAAATATACACATTTCTGAAATCATTAAAGCTCTTTGAAAGTGGAAAAAAATTTTACAGATTTTGAAATACAAACAGTATACAAACAGAATATAAGAAAGTAAAATACCTCACAATCACCGGCAGTAATATTCCAGTTTTGCTTCTATTTAGAGAATGAAGTATCTGTGATATTTGTAGTGCATATTTATATTTTGATACATATTTGTGTAGCCCTGAATGTCAAAATCCATTGATTTGACAGGCAGTAATAAGAACCTGTTAATGATACACAGCATTAATAAGGGGGTGATGATTCAATATCAGTAAATGGTGGCTTGTGAATAGCAATTGGTGTACCATTGCATTGGAACAAGTCAAAAAAGGACAGAGAATGAAAAGCATGCTCTTGCTTTCTTAGAATTGACTGATCCTAGGAACCAGACATACAGGTGGATCAGATTTGCTCACATCGCAGGCGTTGAGCATTGAGACCTTTGTATCTTGCCTTTTTTCTCCTTGAGCTTTGGTGAATATTTTGAATTGGTTTTCATACTGGAAAGTATGTTCACTTCAAGCCACTTCTTCTTTATTCAGGATCAATTTAAAGAATAGATTAACATCAGGAAATAGGATGTCTACTAAAAGCAGAAACAGCAGCTGAACTTACTCAAAACCAGCATACAGTTACCCTAAAGCACTTCAAAACCCCAGCTGAAAAGAAACCACTTCTGTTATGGATCTGAAAAATAGGTGAAGAAGGCCTTAGAACTGGCTGCTTTCATGTTAGTGCCTTTGCCACTTCACTGAGACTAAATTGATCTTTCTTTGACGAAGCATCACAATACAGACAAATATTGAAAGTAGCATAGGAAATGTTGCTTTGAACAGCCTCATATCAAATTCAGAATGAATTTAAAATGGCTCCTTCATTTTGCACATTCATATTGCTTCAACCCTGGAAGCCACTGAGCGACCACAGAAACCCTGCTTTCAGGTCTCTTTTGGGCAGAAACGTCTAGAAGAGCTAGTAGTCAAACAAACCTGGTCTCCTTTGTAAAAAAAAACACCAAAAAAACAATGTACGTCACCCTGTGTGCTGCAGAAACACCTCTGTTTTAACAAAAAACAGTTCACTTTTACAACAAGAAAAAAAATCCCAGTGATTCTTGACCTGCATAATAAGAAGTCAGAGACCACTCATGTCACACTGGAAATGTAAGACTTTAAATTTCTTCAAAGCCAAAGAATAAATGCAACATGCCAGCTTTACTGAGATCAGCTGGAAAACTGCAAGATTAATGCTTTATGCTCCTATTCACAGGCTTATCTCTCTCTGCCATATCCACAGTTAAATTTCAAGTTAAATTGTCTAATCAATTTTAAAGCAGTTATGATACTCACTGCTGCAGCTGAGCCAAAATGCTGGCAAATGGGTAACAAACCAATTTTATTTATATACACACAGACACACTTAATTTAGTACCCTTATTATATCTTCTACTTGCATAAATTATCTCTGAGTGGCAGGGGGGGAAGGCAGAAAATTCCCATTGAACATTCATGACTTTCATCTGCCACTACTGGAGACAAATGATAAGACCTGGAAATTGGTAAGTCCACACTGAAAATATTTGGAAAAGGATTTTTCTTTTTTTTTTTTTTAATTTTTAATTAATTTATCTCATCTCTCCAAACATCCATTACATCTGCAGCAGTGGAAGGATGGTGGAAAAGGACCTTAGCACAGCCTCTGATTGGTAGTTACTGAGCATTAACTTTTATAATTGTAGAATATTCAATAGTTTTTCCTTAGTGCTAAAAATGTAGAACTTACAACAGGACCAGAGAGAAATAAATGTCTGATTTTTCTTTTCAGAGAAACTGCTTGTGTTATCCACAAAAGAAATCCTGGAAGAATTAATCTGTAATCCACCCTCTAAGCATACCTAGAGCTCACGGAAGTTAGTTTTATGAAAATAGACCACTAAAATAATACATTTGTGGGTTCCTGTGAACATGCTTATGGAAGTTTTGGCTCTGGTATCTGGGGAAACACATTTAATGAAGACACAGAATCCTTATATGCATCTGTATCATTTGGAAACATTGAAAGGACAGGTTCATGCTCAAAGATTGTGTAGCAGACACACTGCAGTAGAACTAAGTATTCAGAACTCATGTGATTTGTATTGAGCAATCCAATCACACTCTCTTTCCCACAACTCCATCCATAACATTAATAACCACCTTTCACAGCATTAACTATGTAGCTTGCTGCACTATGCAAGCAGGAAAAATTATCCAGCAGTCAAGAAACAAATTCACAGAACACAGAACCTGTAAATGACTGAATACAATGACATAACAGCCATCCATCAACAGAGAAAAAACTACAAATATTACAGCCATAATGAGGGTGACTGCTTGTACTCAGTGGGAAGCACAATCCTGAAGTATTCATTCAACTGCAATGGTGTCCATTAAATCTGAAAAACTTAAAAGAAGGCAGGCCTGGGTGAAATCTTTTTCTCTGCTGGAGCCATGGAAGTATCCTTTCAGTAATCATGTATGACAAATACAGCTGTAAATATTACTATTTACCTGCAATTTAGACTTGGATGCTAGTGGGAATGACCATTAAAGTAACATAAGAAGGCTTTTCAGTTTGTTATTTTCCCTTCATGGGGTTTAGATCCAACCAATTCAGCTATTTGTTCAATATCTGGACAAAACCTACTTATATCTAATTTCTAAAGGGAATTTGGAATAAAGTGGGGGAGGGTCTCTTTGAACAACTACTAAACCAAAGCCAGAGGTGTCCTAAGTGGTGGCGAAAAGTTACAAGTGGTGTAAATGCACTTTATATCACAGAGCCAAAACATGCCTCGAAAACAACCCACAGAAAAGAGAACGAAGTGATAAACTGGCTGTTCTTTGCATTACTTTAAAATCCCTTATTGACTGTGTTTCCTGCTAAGGCTTTGTCCTTCAGTCCCTCAAGATGCAAATTACATCAGCTTAATGAAGTGTAACTTACATTTCCATTCAAACCCATTACGAACTCCCCTCAAAGTGTATAAATAGATTTGCCTCTTTTTGGTGTCACACTGGAAAAACTCCAGTTGTACAAAGAGAAATCATCTGGTTCTGAGTTTCTTTGTACTCAGGGCTAAATCTTCAAGGCCTTTAGAGTCATGTTGTGGGAAACATGGGCTTCTGATGCTTTTGGAGCAGACATGCAAAAATCACTATTATGCCTCTTGTAAGCTGCCAACACCATTGCCATGGATCTTTGAAAACATGTTCCACAAAAAACATTAAGGCATTTGAGGCTGTCAATCTGTACTTTGTAAATCTCATGCTTGTCCTTGCATCTGAAATTGTTGCTGGGTGAAGAAGTTTCTTTATCTGAAGATGAATCTCTTTGCATTTAATGGTCTAGATTTAGAACACAACACAAACAGTGGAATGCTTGTTAGTGATGGCCATTTCCAGTTACAACCCTGTCTTTTCTAGTTGTAACTGACACTGAAACATCTGCAGAGCTCACTAGTCTAGCTACCACATTTCTCAGCTGAAGTGATGACAGCCAAGTACTTGAGGACAGCAGTTTCTTAATCTTTAATTTCACAATGATATGCAAAAAACATCTGCTCAAAACCTCAGTTTAATTTTCTAGAACACATGCATATATTTAGAGATTTCAAAAAAACATCGTGTTTAAAGTCATGGAATTGAATAATTTCCAAACAATTTAATCGAAAATATGGAAATGTCACTACTTCTTAAAGTCAAGGCTCTTATTAAAGGCTCAATTAAAACTTGGTAGACAAACAAGAAAGTAAATAACAGATCCTGCTCAGATTTTATCTGAAGACTGTTCTCTAGCAGCAACAAAGAAGAAAACAGTTCAAGATACTTGCCAAAACTGAGATCTTCTGACATTTATATGATGAAAAATAGCTTTGTGATGGGGAAAAAAATTAAAAAGATGATGGAAAACCAGGTGATACAAACCACATACTTTAGGGGGACTATACAGATAATAAATAAACTCCTGAAGAACCTCCAACTCTAACACTGACCTGTAGCCCAGGATTGAATGTTCGTTGAAAAAGAAAGCCTAGACTCAGGGGTTGTTGTTCCATTCATCCAAACCGTGGCTGGCTGTGCTAAAGATTACTGCAGATTTTTAGGTAGATAAGAGACCCTGAAGCTACTTAACTAACTGGGAATGCTAAAAGCACAAGGAAGCCCTGGTAATATCCCACAACCAGCAACTGGGAGGAAAGCCAGTGGAAAAGATGTCAAACCACTTCTATGTGGACAAGCTTGGGAAGTAGGCCCATGAGAACCGAATGAGGTTCAACAAGTCTGAGTGTGAAGTCCTGCACCTGAGTCATGGCAATCCTAGACATGAGTACAGACTGGGAGAGTAACTCGTTGAGAGCAGCCCTGCAGAGAAACACTTGGGGGTCATGACAAATGAAAAGCTGGATATGAGCTGGCAATGTGCACTTGCAGCCCAGAAGGCTAACCATATCCTGGGCTACATCAGGAGAGGCATCACCAGCAGGATCAGGGGAGGTGATTCTGTTCCTTTACTCTGCCCTCATGAGGCCCCACTTGGAGTACTGCATCCAGCTCTGGGGACCTTAGCGTAAGAAGGATGTGCACCTTTTGGAGTGGGTCCAGAGTGGGGCCACGATGATGATCAGAGGGCTGGAGCACCTCCCCTATGAAAACAGGCTAAGAGACTTTGGATTGTTCAGCCTGGAGTAGAGGAGGCTTCAGGGAGACTTCATAGCAGCCTTCCAATATCTAAAGGGGGCTCACAAAAAAGAGGAAGAGAGAATCTTTAGCCAGTCAGAAAGCAATAGGACGAAGGGGAATGGTTTCAAACTGAAGGAGGGGAGATTCAGATTGAATGTTAGAAAAAAGTTCTTTACTCATAGGGTGGTAAGGCACTGGAACAGGTTGTCCAGAGAGGTTGTGGATGCCCCATCCCTGGCAGTGTTCAAAAGGCCAGGTTGGATGTGGCCCTGGGTAATTTGGTCTAGTGAGTGGCATCCCTGCCCATGGCAGGGCAGTTGGAACTTGATGATCTTTAAAGTCCCTTCCAACCCAGGCCATTCCATGGTTCAAAACAACCCATTTAGAAACAGTAATTCCCATAAACATAAACATCTTTGCACCTCCTGAAATGGAAAAAATGTCTACCTTTTTTTGTCTTGATAATTTAGCTGATTGGTTATGTATCAGCTCTATAAAGCTAAATATCTTTTTAATTATAGAAAACTGATATAGACTGACAATATTTGAGGGCTACAATGCAGACTGAATTCTCCAGCTTACTGTGGAGGTATTTTATTTCCTCGAAAATTCAACAGGAGGGAGAGTTCTTATTTCTATATAACCATCAAACATGACAGGAAAGTGCCAGGAAATTACATATTACCTGCATAGTTTAAATTTAACTAAGCAAAAATACAATATCTTATTTTCCTCCTCAGCTCTGGATCAAATGGGTCCCTGTCCAACTTCTAGCTATAAAAAATTGTTTCACGGAGCTAGGACAATATGTCCCTACCAAGCAAATAATTAACCTGAATATCGTAGGACTTTCAATGTTCACTTCAACACCTTGTTTAAGAGGAACAACGAAATTGTGCAGAGGAAACACAACATTTATAAAATTATCAAAGATGTTATTTGTTAGGCCATGTAAATGGCATTTCTCCAGGATAGCTCTTCTATTTCAAAGTTCAACTATCCCTAACCACATAAGTGACATTTATGCTTTATTTATGCTTCTTTTCCTGCTTGAAACATGAGTGAATAATTTCAGACTCTTAAATGTCTTGCTCTCCTCTCCCCCCAAATCCTGGTAAATTAACTCCAAATATAGATTTTTGTATTTACATAAGCATATTTAAGAATGTTGTCTAAATAAGTATCCTTGTAAAACCAATTCCTACATTAGACAGAGAGAGAATGCCTGGCTTTATAAATCCTGTTAGAGGGATAAACCCCTCTACATCTTCTCCTCTTTTCCTTCCCATGTCTGATACTACTGTTGTGCATTTTCTAGTAAGATTAGGTGTACTCTGTCCAAAACTGTAACAGTTTTGAAAATAAAGCATTACTTATTTAAACTATAATATGTATATCTATATTTACTGATTGTTTTGAAATGTTCTTATACAGATTATCTTGTTACATGGTTTCCATTCAAGGCTTAATTTAGCTGTTTCCTATTAGTCTACACTATTGACCTCAGCAGGAATACTTCACATTGCAAAACAAAGAGAACACAACTCGACTTTGTGAGCACAATTGTGCCTTTAGTGTAGCTATCAGCTTCAGCATAAAGGGTACCCCAAAACTGTGCCTACATAAAGCAATGAGCTATCTCCAGATTGTCTTGTTTCTGTCTTAAAAGAATTTCTCTCAGGCTCTTACAAAGGACTCAATTCTTCCTGCCTCTCACATGGAGAACAAATGTACTCTACAAGTGATCTCATGATTCAAATCAGGAGCAGCCCAATATCTCAATCCTGCCACTGACAGCAACAAATATGCAGGCTCTTAGTTCCCACCGAGCAGTGCCCTGCTCTCTCCCAAGCCTCCTTTCTCACTGCCTGCTGTCAATTACAGGACTGAAACCTTGCTCTGCAAGCAGCACCTCGTTTCATGAGGACTTGCTACCTGACAGGAGATGTAGTTCAGGAACTGAAGGACAGTGCATAACGAAAGAAAATCAGCACAGTCTTGAAGTTTTGCCATTTCCCTGAATAGTAACTCAAATGAGATGCTCATTTGCCCTTAGCAAAAAGCACTTGGCTATCACATATTTTGAAATCTTGAGCGGATGAGACTTCAGGGGCTTAGTTTCCTCAGACGTGTAAGTATGTTTTTACTAGCACTAACGGGCATACACAAGGCAAGTGTGGCAAACCTGACAGCTAGTAGTAGCAAATAAAGAGTTACACTGCACTATTTTGGAATACATTTATGCCATCAAAGCTGTCCAGCTTGGGTTTAAAGCTCAACCATTCTCTCAGTGGACAATGAATACAACATTATGTTCAACAGGAAATTAAGTGTATCTGTACAGAGAAGGTCATTATAATTAGTAAGCAGAAATCAAATAGTCTCATTAAAACATTTCTGTGGAATATAAATTATGGCTTAGAAATTTCTCAAGAGTTTATTTGTTAGGCCATATGAGCTTCTTCAAGGTTAAAGATAATAAAACCCAAATATTTCTTTGCTTCTTAAAAATGTCAGTCAACAGAGTAACAAGGAAAAAGCTGGAACAGGATTTACTCCTGTAATAAGACCACGGATGTCTGTGGAATTATATCTGGAATAAATGTTATACAAAAGATGCATCCTCTGATTCAGAAAGAAAGGCTACTGTCCAAAAGATTTCATACATATGACTTGCAACGATGTTCACGTGCAGTACTAATGGGATGTACTACCTCAGAAGCCACTAATGCTCTTACTATGCTAAGAAAGAAGAAAATACTAACAGAGACCAACATCCATGAGCCTTTGGTAGTGATTCTCCTCAGGCTCGCTTTCCATTCAGTGAAGAAAGACAGTTCCCTAAATTGGATAAACTGAGTACCTACAGATAGCTATCATATTTAACTTTGCCCTGGAGGAGTCCAACTCTTTTCAGAGCCTAGAGTGTAAGGTCACAGAAGTCAAGAGCTAGCTGAAGTTACCCTTTGTAATTATTTCCTAAATAACATTCATCTGTTCTCATTATTCTCAGGATGCAACAGCAAGCTCTAGTAATTTGCAGGATTCCAGCAAAGAAAAACAAGGAAAAGAATATGGGGGGCAAAAAGGTAAGTATTACACTGTAGCCAATTTCTGAACTCCCATATTAAAGCAATCTACATCTTACTGACTCAGAAATATCCTCTGTATCAGTTCTTAAAAAAGGATAAACTTCAAAAATAATTGTTTGAGTTTGTGTCAAATACTTCACAGGTTTTTAATTATCCTCACAATATTTTTCCTGAAAGCACTAATAGCATTAAACATCTCAGGACCATTTAAGCTTGAATGTGGATGAATTCATATCTTGCTAACTGCAATTATAGCTAAAGTGTATCATAACAGTAATTTAATAAACTTTAATTAAAAATAAATAATGCGATCAATTTCATCATTAAACTAATTTCTCAAAGTAATTGTTTCTTCTTTTTTTATTACCATAAAGAAAATTCAGATATATCACTGTGAGTTGTCCTCTTTGTTATCAGCCTATTGTTCCAATACAGTGCCAATTCTTCCTTTGATTTTTGACCCATCCTTAACTGAAGCAAAAATTTAAGTAACATTTAGTGACATCTTCAGAAGTACCTAAATGATTTAGAAGAGTCTAACTGAAATCAATGGGATTTCAACTGAGAACTTCTGAAAACTTGAATGCAAATATCTAACAATTTATGCATGTGGGTGAAAGTCATTTGTGGAAGCACACACAAGTTTGAGAAACTCAAAGCAAAAGACAAAACCTGACTCAAAATATGATCAACAGCTAACATGGCAAGGCTGACCTTATTCTTTCACTAAGATTAAATTCTTATTGGGTATCCTGATGTCTTGGAAGTGTTTAGTATCTATACTAATGCAAAACTGAACCACATTTTCAGAATATCAATAGCAGCCAAAAATCTAGACTTTGTGATTGAGTACTAAAATGAAAATAGATGCAAGTCTCTGCTGATACAATTACACCTTTTGGGGGTTTCCCTTTCTCCTTAGGGATATTTTTTGCAAGATAATTTTTGCAAATCTGGATATCTATGCTTCCACAAGGCTGGGCCTATTAGCCATTTTTTCCTCTTTCCTTTTCTCATTTTTATTACATGTAATTTGGAGTGTTGACTGAGTAAAATGCTAAGATAAATACAGATAAATGCATACAAAATTTAATTTTCACGGTGTTAAAAAATGTGGGGAAATTATAAAAAAGGAGGATCAGATAAATATCAGATAAAACTATGCAACTAGATTATTAAGTGAATAATCATGTAGGTACTCAGTTCTTCACTAAAGACCAGAAAAACCAAGACACTATAAAACCACCTAGCTCCGAAGATTAAACTGACATGCCATCATGCCTAATTTTCCCCTTATCCAAAGTATGCAGATGTACTGATCCTATCATGCTCTAAGGACTGACCAAATCTTTGTGGCATAGAGTTGAGGAGAAGTGGTGGGATCTCCTTTTATGACCCATGAATGTCAAAACCAAGTAAACCGGCCAGATAAGCTGAGGCTGAGTGCAAGTAACACCACCAAACATCAGAATCTTGCTCCTCGTCCTGTCTGCAGAGTGACTCATATATGCAAAAAGATTTATATACTGTTTTATATACTGTTCCTACTAAAGTTCTCTTAGACTACTTATACTAAAAACATGGGCTTATTTTTTGCTATACCTTGTCATGTCAGGCACAGTCTGAAAATCACTTGGGGTCTCCTGTGGCCCCTGGTGCCATAACTGTGCCGACAGCAGAGGGAGCATTAAACTCATTGCCCACGGGAANCATCAGAGCAAGGCTAGTACAATTCTACCTTCTTGAAATCAAACAGGACATTATAGTAGACTGAAAACAAAAAGCCAACATAGTATTTACTACTAATTAAAGTAATGCTCCCATTTTGTTCGCCACAGCAAGCTTACAGTACATGGGTGGTAAGTGGCTCTTCTCAGCATGTGTTGATTGCAAGATGCATTTTAAAACCAAATTTTAATTAAAATGAGTATTTCTCAGCTGCTGAAAGGAAAAGAAGACAATAAGGGGCATAAAAGTCTCTAAACCATCTTCTAGCTTAGTCTAAATGTAAATTTAAAAATTCAAATTAACTTTACAACAACTTATATATACTAGAATTTGTGTTTAATCCATACCTTGAGTTATATGAAATTCCAGATTGTGAAAGCGAGTAACTACATCAGAAACACTATTATAAAAGCAGATCTATTTACACATGTACTTTATTATAAATTTAGCAGGAGAAGCCTGCATTGTTAGGTATCTAGGCATCCTTATGAAATACTGACCATTATTCAGACTGCACTCAGACCCATTTTGTGGTGTATTTTTTGAAGGATGTTCTCTCAGTACTCTTTTGCTGGAAAAAAGTGGCATTTTCCAGCAGACTCCCACCTTGCTGATTTTGAATTTTGAAGCAGGAAGAGATCTAGAGCTTCTTATGGCATAAGGCTTTTGTTTTCTGATGAATAAACAAGCACAGCTGCCACTGAGACTGTGGAACTGCCTATGTCTCCAAGACTAACAACAAAAGAAAATGGATCTCATAGATGAAGGCACTGACTGTATGACCCTGGACAAGTTGCTTGAGGCCAGATTCTGATCCAAGTCACAGTGCTCTGGGTCACTGGCCTAATTGTTCTTGTGGCCTTCATCTAACACAGTGGAACTGAGGGCTCTTCATCATCTACTTTTTATATTAACAATATATTAGAGAAATAAGTAGCCTTTCATGATTTGGGCTTTTACATGTCACTAAACAAAAGAGAGAAACAAACACTTTCATTTTAGTGTATTATTATGAACCTCACTCATATTTGTTTACCTCATTCTTATTTGGCTAGCAACATCTTGTGCCACTTACTGAAACTGTGCTTTAATCAAAACCAAAATTGTGCTCTCTACTTCAAGTTAAGTTCATGTGAGTTCAAATCTTCCAAGGAGAGGCACCCTTGTATTCACATGAGCTTTAATTTGTCCTGCCAGCTTGTCTTAAAGCTCCAACTGCCTTGAT
Source organism: Bucco capensis (assembly GCA_013396975.1). Classification (NCBI taxonomy): domain Eukaryota; kingdom Metazoa; phylum Chordata; class Aves; order Piciformes; family Bucconidae; genus Bucco; species Bucco capensis. The sequence continues at coordinate 622,367 of VWZO01015916.1, read as the reverse complement.
CACACAAGGATTTTCACTTAGACCCACTTTTCTTTCAAGCAAAAGGAAGCCCAGAAAGGCAAAACTCATCACTCAAAGAGCAGCAGAGGGAACTCAAGGCTTGGAAACACAATTTCACTATGCATTTTTCTTGAGAAAATGGTGTGCTCAACATGAGGAGGCTTTTGTAACCCACTAGATAGCCTGGCAGCCTGCAGCATGAATGAGCATTACTTTACTTCAGCACACTGGTAATTGCTGTATGCTTTTCACATGATCTCTTGTAAGGAGTAGGATTTGGCTCTGTCACACACCAGTTTGTGCTTTTTAACTGTGATTTGAAATGTATTACATATTCACAATATTTCAAGAAATTCTACTCTGTGACTTGTACTATTTTTTTTTTTTTAGTTTTAGTTTTATGCAGGTTTCAGACTTCTCTCAGGCTTTGACAAATAAAGGATAAAGTGGGGGTTGACAGCCTTTTTTGGCAGGAGCTGGAGTTGTTCTGTTTTGTTTCATTTTTAGCTGGTTTCCTAGGGCAACAAAACATAGTCAAGATCTTTGGATGTGGGTCTGCCACTGGTTGACTGTTACTGACTTTAGAATCTTTGACAGGAGTAGAGAGCTCCTATATAACTTAGGTTGCCACGAGTTTCATTAAAGCAGGCAAGCATGCAGAAATGAGAGAGGACCCTGTTAAATACTCCTTATGAAAAGGAAGGCAACAACGATTTCAAGCTTTTCACAGATACTAAACTATACGAATGACAGCTACGAATACTGTAGTCAAAGGAAATCTTTGAGCAGAGCTTTCACCGCATTACAATTCATTCCTCACTCCAAGTACAGCATATAGGCTATGTGGGTTTACTAAAATTCTTGACTCCAGCTCATCATTTTCCTGTTCTAATGGCATTTATAACAGACCTCTCATGTAAATTCCCTAGTGAAAGTTTGTCTAACAAAGAGGAGAAAACTCAAACTGAAGTTTTGATGTAATTAAGTTAAAATAAACTTATACCAATTCTAAACCACAGGATTCAAATCCTTTGGAACACCATGGTCCTCAATAGTTCCAGAATTATTTTTTTAAAAAGCACAGCTCAGTTGGATGTTTTAGATAACTTCTGTTACAAAGTCCTCTGTAATCTTATCATTCAGGCTATCAGTCAGTCATTGGATCATAAGAAGTGAAGAATCATGATCATGGTAAAACAAAATTGAATTATTACATATAGAGGAATAATTCCACAACTTACACCAAATTCACTATGGCAACCAATTCCCCTTGAATATGTTACTTAAAAAGAATACATATTTAGACTTGGTTTTCATCTTTTGGATTTTCAGCATATAAAAGCATCTCAAGTAATGCTTTCCAACTCTCACTCCCTACTATATGAGCTAAATATAACAAGCATACTAAGAAATACTTAAGAATTTAGCTTCACTGTACACAGCTTCCATCTCAAGCACCACAGACTTGCATTTGGGCTGACAGCCTCACCAGAGAGCTGATGGTTTGTTCAAGGAAGCAACCCAGAAACCAGCTGAGCATTAAACAGAAGGAGAATCAGTATTTTATTTTTCATGTTCAGGACCTGATTCTGTCTTCCCTACACTTGTACAGTTAGGAGAAAGCATAGAGTACCAGATATGTCCCTACTACACAGGTCATGCTGGTGCACCTGGCTCCTGCTATGTTATCAAACTTGAAATTAAACTCTCATACTTCAGAAAAGCTGCCATACTCAGATCCCTGTAAATTAAATATGATTTAAGAACTCCATTCTACATAAACAGAGTGACAAATTGAAGTACAGAAACAAAATATCCAATGGGTCAAGGTTACAAAGGATGGTACAAAGCAGTTCACAGAAAGGAAACAAATATACTTGAAGTCTCAGATGTCTTTTCTTTACCTTGGGGTGAAGAGAAAGTAACATCTATGCATGGGCAGAAGTGAGATAATCCCAATAAATTGCTTGTGAAATCTCACTGCTTAAATCTGTCCTTCTGCAAGGGCTAAGGTGGTTGCTATGTCCCTAAATACGGGTTAAATACTAAACCCTGGTTAAAATTCCAGAACATCCTACACAAGAGGGACACACCTTCTCTGTGATGTAATGCATGCAGTTGGCTTGGGGGTTTTCAGTTCCTGTGATTAGAGATATGCCTTGAAATTGCATTGAAAGTGTAAAGGATAGAAATTTGTCAGAACCATTCATACTCTGAAAGCCATGTTTACTACTGATCATTTATTTTAAATTACCAGCATAAATTCCATCATAAAAATGTATGTGCATAATATTTACTTCATGTCATCGAATGCACCTTAGTAGCATTAAAATACAATCTGCTGCACACTGTTCTTAATTTTATCCCTCAGTTTATATAAACTCATGTAAAATTTCCCTTTACATAATTTGGATTAAAAGGACCAACAACACAGTGTGAATCACACCACTGATACTTGTATACCAGTTCTTATGGCTGGCCCAGACTGTAAGAGCCTTTTAACATCTTTTTATCCTGCTGATTTTGAAGTCCATATGTCTTCAACTATGAGTACACATAGAAATGAATTGCAAAAAAAATCCCCAGAATAATCTTTTAAAGATGTTATTTCTAGCCCAAATCTAAAGATAGATGAAATCCACACAAACTGCAACTTAAAAAGATAAATTCCAAATTAGAAGTCTATTTGTATGAAGTAAAATATAATACATGCAACAGAAGTTAGGAAAATACAGGAGTTGTAAAACCTTAATGATGCCATGTTTTGAACACAGATTTGCTTTTACATGAAGTCTTACTGAGGCCAATAGAACAGCTCAGGGAATAAACTTATGGGATGCTTTTGACAATTGCTAACTGCAGAATTCTCCTAATGAGTGCATTGATATACAAAGTTTAACATGGGAGTTCCTCAAGCTGTGCTTTTCCTAGAGCTGCCAGCTGTGTCTGACCTCACAGTACTGAAGAAATAAACTCCAAATGCCACTCCATAACTGGAACTAAGAAAGAAGGTACCTCTGATAATACTTTTTGCCATTTTGCAGGAATGAAAGAGTAACACCAAACTAGTTTTAAGGTTTTCCATTTTTGGCAGCAGCTACAACTGTCAAGTCTCAGGGAAACTGTTGTTAGGTTGTAAAAACAGTATAGCTAATCATCGTTTTTGAAAACATCCATACAAACCAGCCTTGATCATTAAGCACTTGCATAAATAAAACAAGAACACTCTGTGAAAACAATAAAATAAAATTGATTAAAGATTCAACTACAAACACCACAGTGAAAATTGATCTAGCCACAAACACTACAACAAATTCTAACCAAACCTTCTGTGCTGAAGGAAATATTTTCAAGGTCAAGTAAAGGATGCTCCACTGTATAACAAAAACCTAGTTTGGAAATCACAGGAAGTGATCCTGGAGCTTTCTTTAGAACCAACTTCATAAACATTGTATTTGTTTATACTTTACTGTAGTAGGGATGTATTTTATATATGTATCATGTATTGGTGATAGTACTATTTTTTAAGACATGTTTATAACTTTTTGAAGAAAGTAATCTGCAAGCAAAATGCTTCAAACTTTGTTCAAAAGAGAAAAGAAAATGTAGTGGAGGATTCTGGGCTGTGTTCAGCCAGAATTAAACATAGCCTTCCAGGTCACATAAAGCATATTGGTAGCATAGCAGACATACCTACTGTACCAAGTGGACTAAGCAAAGCTAACTTGGACCTCAACTGTGGTTAAAGATGCTGGCACTACTTCAGCAGCACAAAGGGAACTGAAAACTACCTTATTCAGAAAAGCTGAGACCTCCAAAGGTGCTCTGTGGAGGCCATGAATAATTAAAGGTGGAGGAAATTACAAGGAATGGGTAAAGGAGGAGATCTTTCTGGATTTTGGAGGAAAAACGTGGAAAATTAATAAGGCAGAGAAGTCCCAGATAGAAAATGCAAGGTCAAGAAGATAAGCATCAGCAAACCTTTGGAGATAACTGAACACAACAATGCCTCACTGGAACCTATTCAAATATGAATGATGAAATACTAGAAAGTTCTAAATAAGAATGGGATATAGTCTCTCCTCCCCCCACCTTACATTGCAAAAGTGATATTCTGCTTGTTCTAGAAGCTATGGCTCTGGGACCAGGGATCTCACTGGAAAGCTGCTGTAAAAGATGAAGTGGTCTGCAGCACAGACTCTGCTCTGGATTATAGAGGCGTAACTGCAGGGTAAATAGCAAATTTGGAGAAGCAAGCTCAGAACACAGTTTACCAGAGGTGGTGGAGCAATCAGATTAGGAAACTGAGAAGAAAAATGCTATATCTAGCTTAAGATAGAAAACAAAACACTACATACATAAAAAAGATACCAATGGCTTAACTCTTAAGAAAAACAGGTTTTGTCTTTGAGATTCGCAGATGTATGACATTTTATGAGAGGGATTGGTTTGATATTCCTGCTTCTCAGATGCTCCTGGAAGGAGCAGCATTTCTTCTCCCTCCATGACTCATCCTGCTGTTGTACTTGTTGAGAACTACTGATCTGGAGGGCTGAACATTGGCTGGCAGACATGAGACTGATACATGGAAAGACAGCTAAGAAGTTAGGTGTTTACTGGGCTACCATAGAGCCTGTGGTTAGTTCCAGGCTAAATAAATACCTTTATGAATGATCTGGAAAGAGAGATCATATTTCTATATTGCAGACAACATTCAAATAGAAGGAGCTGCAAGCACAAGATGGCTTTGAAACATAGGCAGAAGAAGATAAAATGGATTCTGTTATGGAATAAATAAAAGAATGCATCTGGGAACTATAATCTGAAACAAACACAAAAAAGAAGGGACATAGATGGGAGACAATGTTTAAAAAGCCTTAATTATAACAATGAGTAGCAATTAACTACAAAACCCACATAATATATTCGAGTTTCAACCTAGCAATACCAACATATAGCACTGGGAGAGAATACTGCTTCTGTATGTGAATCTGGCATAACTATGCATCAAGCATTTCAGTTGCTTTATAAAGGATCTAGAGAAGTTTCAGTGAAGAATAATTGAATCAACAGGGACACAAATACAATACCAGACAAGATTTAAATATATAACTTGGTCATTGCCAGTCAAAATAGTTAATAATCAATTACATGGATTTGAGTGGCATAAAGACCTAAAAGGAATAAGGAGGGAGGAACAAGGAAGGAAAATAACTTCTAAAAATCAAAGAATATAAAGGAAGAATGGGGATGACTACACCTCTGGACACAGGGATGCTGAACAGTCAGTTTCTAGTAAAGTCTTGCTAATTATTAGTGGCATCTGCTTATGATATAAAACAAAATGGGACAAAGTACTTGCAATGATGAGCTGAAGTGAAAGACATAAGTAATTCATTTGTTTTCTTCTCATCCACAATTCTAAAGATCATTTATGAAGACTTCATAATAGTTGCCTGGCTCTATTTTGTATTTTTCTGTGTTTTAACAGTAAGAAATATTACATGTGAAAATCTTAGTTTCTGGCAACAATGTAAAGCTAAAACCATAATAAGCATTTCTCTTTGAAACAAGAGAGCATTTTGAAGCTAAACACTGGATTTTAGCTCCTACCTGAAGCAGCATTATTGCTTGCCACAAAAAAAAAAACAACAACACCCACTATTTTTAAGTTCAGCCAGGTTAGATGAAACCTTATTGAAGAAACACATTTCTTAGTTGGCCATTCCATCATTCAAATGCTAGAAAAGTAATACAGTTGGCATTTCAAAGGGAGCAAATTGAAATCTCTGAACCTGCAGCTGGGGAGAGGAATGAAAACAACTATAAACATGCTTTTCAACATTGTGTCCTATCAAAATATCACAGTTATAAGCACCTTTCTATTACACTGGATACAAAAATATGAATTGTTTATTCCTGTGAGCAGAATTCTCATAGTTCTAAAAAAAACCCAATACAGCCATGCAAGTCCAATCATTCAGATCACTAAGAATTACTGCAAAATTTTGATCTCTTAGTTGCCTTTCACGCGAGAATCTAACCAGAAATTCAATTTTCCCCAATCTCTGAAACTTACAGGATAACATTTCAGAATCAGCAGTAGCACTGCTTCATGCCAAAGAAAAGGGATTTGAAGAATGCATCCAGAGACTGGATGATGCCACTTTATCCCTTCTGTTTGAAAAGCAAATGTGTACACGACATAGCCATGAAAACTCCCATTTACAAACTCTAGAAGTGTCTTTCAGAATGCTCCAATAAATCCAACATTATAATCAACTTCTGAAATAAATAAGAAGCCATGGGCCATTCAAATCAGAGGGCTGGAACACCTTTGCTATAAAGAAAGGCTGAGAGAGTTGGGGTTGTTCAACCTGGAGAAGAGAAGGCTCTGGGGAGACATTTTTACAGCCTTTCAATACTTAAAGGGGGCCTGTAAGTACCCCCTCAGTAAGTTTGCAGATGACACCAAGTTAGGTGGGCGTGTTGATCAGTTTGAAGGTAGGAAGGCTCTACAAACAGGCTGGATTGATGGGCCAAGGCCAATGGTATGAGGTTCAACAAGGTCAAGTCATAAAAACCCTCTGCAATTCTACAGGCTTGTGGAAGAGCAGCTGGAAAGCTGTCCAGCAGAAAAGGACCCGAGTGTGCTCGTTGGCAGCAGCTGAACGTGAGTCAGTAGTGTGTTTAGGTGGCCAAGGCAGCCAACAGCATTTTGGCTTCTATCTATAGCATGGCCAGCAGGACTAGGGAAGTGGTTATACCCTTGTACTCAGCACTGTTGAGGCTGTACCTTGTATACTGTGTTCCATTTTGTGCCTCTTACTACAAGAATGACACTGAGGTGCTGGAGTGGCAAAGGCAGCAGTTGAAGTTGGTGAAGGTCTAGAGCACAAGTGTTGTAAGGAGCAGCTGAGGGAACTGGGGTTGTTTAGCCTGGAGAAAAGGAGACTCAGGGGAGACCTTATTGCTCTCTACAACTACCTGAAAGGAGGTTGTAGCAAGGTGGAGATCAGTCTCTTCTCCTGAGTAACAAGTGATAGAAGAGGAAACTGCCTCAGGTTGCACCTGTGGAGGTTTAGTTTGGATATCATGAAAATTGTCTCCACAGAAAAGGTTGTAAAGCACTGGCCCAGGCTGCCCAGGGAAGCGGTGGAGTCACCATCCCTGGAGGTATTTAAAAGATGTGTAGATGTGGTGCTAAAGGACATGGTTTAACGACCACATGGCAGTGCTGGGTTAACTGTTGGACTTGATGATCTTCAAGGTCTCTGCCAACCAAAATGGTTCTATGACTCTAAGAAAGATCGGGACAATCTTTTTAGCAAGGTCTGTTGTGATAGGATAAGAGTTAATGGTTTTAAGCCATTAAAAGAGAGAAGATTTAGACTGGATATAACAAAGACTTTTTTTCTTATGGGGGTGGTGAAACATTGGAACAGGTTGACCAGAGAAGTGTTAGAAGCCTCATCCCGGGAAACATTCCAGGTCAGGTAGGATGAGGCTCTGATCCACCTAATCTTGCTGAAATTGTCCCTGCTCATTGCAGGAGGATCATTAAAAGTCCCTTCCAACCCAAAGCATTCTATGATTCTATGAGATCTTAAGTTGCATGATGTAATGCTTTCATACAAACATGTTAGACTAAACAATCTTGACAGTGTCCAGTGTTTGGAAGGTGATAAAATTGATTTATGCAACTGAAACTGGCCAAAACATAAATTTCAGTTCTGATCCTGATACCCAAATGCAATCTTCAAATATGTGAAGTGATCACAGAAAAAAAACCCAAAACTTTAAAAGCACTTTGATGAGATTGTATAGTTCAAGCCATTAATAGTCAGAAAATATCAGAACTTAGCATACTTGTATAACCTTAAATTGATCCCTTGGATTGTTCAGATTGTGATACAGTCCTTAACTGCATGATTACATACTATTTTTTCCACAGAAATTCTGACTCATTCAGGCTAAATAATGAATATTGCATACATAATGAACTATTTTTCTTGTAACAGCTATTTGCTGTTGTTCAGTGTGTAGTCCTAGGACTTATTTGCTACACATTATTCCTATTTTGCTCTGAAGACAAAACTATAACTTTCATCATGGGTTTTTCCATGTACCTCATGGGTTTTCCATGCTACTACAGTGCCTGGCTGCTCAACAAACATTCATTAGCTTATTTTGAAAGCATCTCTGTGAGGGAAGGCAATAATACTGCTTCAGTTTTACACATAAATAACTGAAGCACAGAGAAGTTAAAGGATGATTACTAACTTTCAGTGCCTGTTTCACGTGGTTAACACCCCTTTTCTCAAAGCACTCTCAGTACCCCTGAAGCCTTAATACCATTTGTTGCTACCATTCTCTGCTGGCAAATGAACAAGGAGAATTTGGTATCCCAGGGTCATGTGTGGCTTTGGAAGATGGCACACGCTGATACAGACTGACCTTTCTCTAGCTGTCACACCAAAACATGGCCATTTCTGCCCTAATCCTTGAATTTGTTCCTGTCCCATTCCTTTATATCACCAGCCACAATTCAAAAGTCCTCTTCATCATTCCTAAGACTGTCCTTTCACTCCCTGTCTCTTTGCTCAGCAAGTCCTAGTTTCATTCCTTTACTCCTAACCTCTGTGGCCCAAACTGCATAGCTCCCCCCTTAACATTCCTGTACTTTGTGTCTCTTCTTTGAAGTTGTGTCTCCATGTTTACTCTTTACAGGTTCCCAACTCTCATTCTATCCTTATTCATCCAATTCATTTAATCTAGTGAATGTCTCATTTTTTTTACCCCAGTTTTACTTCGCTGGGCACCCTGCCTGAAGTTGGATCACCTCCACTGCTCCTTCTTTTCCTGTTATCATTCAGGGTCATTTTTCCCACTTTTGCCTTCTCATTTAATCTAATCCTCACAAACATCCTCAGCTTCTAGGTCTTCCCTATTCTTCCACCCTTGACCAGCCACTTCCTCAGTCTCTAGTAGCACCTTCTGGGCTGGTTTTCTTGCCCCTCTCCACAGCCCACATCTCCCAAGTTCCAACACCGTCATTGAAGGTTTGTTGCTCTGCTTTTCTCATTTCTGCATTTTGATAGGTGTCTTCTACTTTTCCAGCCGTCGATGCCAACCATAAGAGCACAGAAAGCAGACGACAGCGTCACTGCTCTCAGTCTGGCAGGAGCCCAGCAGCCAAAGTGCAGTATCTGTAGGGGGAGTGCTCTGCAACCATAATGTGAAGCTTCAGGAAATTCAGCTGCTAAAATCTGTTCTACCAAGTCTGTGAAAAGCACAATTTTCTCAAAGGCTTATGATTTCCTGAAGTTAGATATATTTTCATAGAAATGGCCTGCTCATAATACAAATGGCATCCATCCACTGAAGGTTTAATTCCTAGGTAGCACCAATATAAATTTTATAAAAAGGTCACCAGAATTTTTAGCACTGATTAAACATTCTTTCCTGGCCTATGTTTAGAGAAATATAGCTGCAATGTTGAAATACAGCAAAGGAAAATAACAAATGGTACACTTTTTCCAATACACAAAGTGAGTTCAGCGTGTTAGACTGTGTAGTAGACTAATACTAAGCTGTGCTAGTAGACCCACCTAAAATACTAAGAAAAAATAATGCAAGATACATTTGAAAATAACAGAGAATGCTGAAAATAATAATTGAAAATTAGTTGATAAGTGCATGCACTTTAAATACACAGGCTGCCCAGGGCAGTGGTGTAGTCACCATCCCTGGAGGGGCATAAAACACATATGGATGTGGTTCTTAAGGACAAGGTTTAGTGGCATGGGGGGTGATAGGTAGATGGCTGGACTTGATGATCTTAGAGCTCTCCTCCAACCTTAATGATTCTGTGAAATCAAATCTTACCAGGCATTTTTATTTTAAAATAGAAATTAAATCTCAAAAAGATGTCCATTTGTTTTCTTTAAGTTGACATTTTTAAATTTTCTAAATGGTCTTGATTGATTAAGATGACAATGCTTGCAAAAAAAAGGGGGAAAGTCTAAAAACATATGAGTTGTTGTGATATCATTAATTGTTCAGTCCATTTCTTGGATTTCTGGTTCCTGTGTATGCCTCCACAGGAGATATAACCTAGTTTTCTGAATACAAAATATTTCAATATTAATTCCCTCATCTTAGAAAGCAAGAACAGTATCTTGTTATCTACACAAAAATTATGTTATTGCTTATGTTTATAGTGCAGCATTGCCACAATTTCAAACTAAGTGTGCTGCAGAATTTATCATAGTTGCCTATGGACTGTTATAATTTCATTGGTTGCCCTTACAGCTACTACAGCTTAGAGATAAAATACATTTTCAGAATATGACTATCTAGCACATTTTTAATTTGCTATAGGGAGTGTATTGATATTTACCACAAAAGTATGATCAACTTCTGTAGTGCCAACATATCACCTTAAGAACTACAACAAAAATAGCTTAAAATAAATTGAAAGAATTTATAATAGAACTAAACTCAGGTACACATTTAGGGATCTAAATGCGTTGCATATGTGTTTGCACATTTGCCTATAAAGATTAGTGCCTTAACCTTTGCTTGCTTGTTTTTATGTCCCCATTTAAAAAAGCTTTTTGATAGATAAGTGCCACCTGTAGGAAACACTGAACTATGCTCAAGTGCAGACTTGTGCCAAATCAGGCAGTAAGTTGTATATCTTACATGCCCAACATGCCTCCTTCAGAAATTCAGCCATGGATTGTAGGAAGCAGTGACCCTCTATGATAGTGGCTTACTTGATGAGGATTAGTTTGTAAAGCCGGATCTATGTGAAAGTTGTTGTTTTCCAGTGAAGCTTATTCAAAAGGCAATAAAAAATACTACATTTTTGCCTTTACTGTCTGTTTGATACTATTCCAGAGTAAATCATAGCTACAGCGTGTTAAACCAAATTGAGTCTGAAGTAGGCAAATATGAAGGACTGCATAACTTATCTCTTTTGATTTATCTCCAGTATTAATAAATATACTTGAACCACTACTATAAGCACAGTTTCGTTTCTCTAGGAAGTGAGTTAGGTGTGAGTGAATGGAAATGCACGTATCTTAATTAAAACAAAAAATTCAAAGAATTTCCAATGCAGCTATCAAAACAATGACTGAAAAGACTTTCCAATACCTTCTTCATTTCTTGAATATTTCAAAAACAAGAATGAGCTTAGAAAAATCCAGCATTTAAAATATTAAGTCTACGTAGGTAAAAATGTATTTCATGACATCTAATTTGTAGAAAAATAGTTGAGAAAAACTAACTCTTTCTATGACCATCAACTACAACAGTTGTGCTCCAAAAAACATTCTCACAAGGAAACAGTTTTGTTAATTCAACTGTACCATTCATACCTACAGTATTTCCATCCCTCGTTATATTTACCAAGTAGCACATAATTCCCACCCAAAGCATGTTTTGCATCAAAAAATGAAAATTATTTTTAGTAATTCCACATCAAATGAGAATAATCTGGCATATGAACACAAAATAGATGCCACTCTACAAAGAAGTGTTTTTCCATTGTTTGACTACCTCTTTTCAGTGTTGTCTGTTCAGTTTGGTCACTCATAGCTGTGCACAAACGACATTAGGCTCTTCCACTAGAGTCAGCTTTCTGCGTTGTTCCAAGCACGTACGTTTGCTTTGGCTGTCCCCTGTCACCACCTTACATTTACCCGGTTGCTTTCACCCAGGCAATATGAAACATCCTCACCTGGAGCTCTAAGAGCAAACTTCACCTGCCTGCCCGTCCGGCTGTGCCTGCCGGGGAAAAGCCGCCGCTGCCTGCAGGGCTCTGCGGTGTCCCCGCACGGCCCGACCCGCTGCTGTCCGCGGTGCTGAAACCCAGCCCCACCGCCTCCCGCTCCACCTCTCCCCAAGCCCCGTTGTCTGTCCATTTCCCCCTCAGCCGTTGCTCGCACCGGCAACAAGTTTCGCCGTTAGCCCAGATTCGCCTATGTATTTCAGGCACAGGAGGTGCCCAACAATACAAAGGAGTTCGGAGAGCACCCGTATCACAAAACCCATCAGGGCCACTGTCCCCTGGCTCGATTCGGACCCTCTGCAGCGCCTGTTTTAGTTCTCCGTATTGCCTCTCCCAGAACAAACCCCAGCGTCCATTCCTGGCAGGGGTAGGGCTGTGCAGCAGGCTCGCCCAGGGGTAAACGCGCTGCAATGCCAGGGACGGCTTAGGGAGCGGCGGGTTTCCCTCCCTTCCCTCCAGCAAGGTGCAACCTTCTCTTTTTTTCCTTATGTTCTCAATGGCAGGAGGGTGGCGGCGGCGGCAGGAGGGGTGGGGAACACTTGCACCTAACAAATACATGGGGGCTATAACAAAAGACCATACGCCGCGGGGATTAATTTGCATTAGGATCCATGAGGGCAGCAGCATCTTGCGTCTGTAGGGATTAGCCGCGGTGGAGCTCGGACTTACCGTCCCTATCGCAGAGCTGGATTGCCTCCAGGCTCAGGTTCTTGATCACCTCCTCGCAGGGGCTAGTGGGGCTGCTCATGGCGTGCGCTAGGCGCGGAGCCTCCATCGCGCCCCTCGCCGCTCCCTGCTGTCGCGCCGCCGACAGGGGTGTGGGGCTGCGGAGCTCAGCGGTTCAGAGCCGCGCGGCAGCGCTTCCCGGCGCCGCCCGGCACGGCTAGGCTCGGCGGAGGCGGGCAGGGAGCGGATTTGTTCACTGCGGTGAAGGCGGGGAGGGGGGCAGCAGAGAGGCGCTCGTTCCTCGCACCCCAGGAGCCGCGTTTAAAGGAGCCGCCGCCGCCGCGTCAAAGGGCTTCGCTTCCCCCACCCCCCTTCCTTATGTAACGGCGGCGGCAGCACCGAGCGGCCCGCCGAGCTCGCTCCCCGCCCCTCACAGCCTGCCCTGGGCACGCGCCCCCTCACCTCCTCTCCCGTCACGCGCAGCCCGTTAGTAACAGGCCGGCGGGAGGTGCACGCGCCCCCTCACCCCCTCTCCCGTCACGCAGCAGGCTGTTAGTAATGGGTCGGTGGGGGCGCGCGCCCCCACTCAGCCCTGCCGCCCGGCCGCGCCTGCACGAGCCGCACCGACGATCCCGGAGGGTAGGGGGAATGTCAAACCCCTCCGGTGCGGGCCCCTCGGCCGGCATCGGTCATAGCTACCCACAGCAGTCCCGCTCGGCGCTTAGCGCCGCGGTACGTTCCGTCTGGAGGTTATTCCAGCGCCCGGGAGCAATCACACCGACACAACACCCTCCCGAAGGCCCTGACGTGCCGCCCTTCCTTCAGCACACAGCGCTCCACAAGCGCTGCTCATAAATCGCACCGAACGGCAGGGGCTGCCCGCGTTCGCGCTGATCCTGCCCTTCCGCAGGCGTGCCAAGAGAGAGCTGTTAGCAAAAAGAAATCTTTTATCAATTATTAAACTGATAAAATCGTCAAAGCTGCCAGATGGTTGCAGATGGCAAGACAGGCTACAGGGGTGGGTGGGTCGTTCCTGGCTGTCTGCCCTGCACTCTTCCCTTCGGCTCTTTTTGTGGGCAGAAGTAACCTGCAGCGTATCAGGTTACAGATTGATGTTGGGATCAAGCTCATCGTGCTGGAGTGGGATCACCAGTCTTCAGATAAAGCGGCTTCAGCCCATTTCCTACCACACATTACAATTCCTGGCACCTGTTTGTGGTTTCACTAAATTGAAATTGGCACAATTTTGGCCATCAATTTTGAGATACCAGCACCAGCTGCTTTGATAAACACTAGTTCCCTGCAGACAGGCCCCTGACAAGCTTGAGATCATGGTATTTCTTGGTCAGCACCATATGCCAGCAAATCCAAAGAGCCCCTGAAACTCCCATTTTCCATTTTGGAGTTCCAAGACCACCCACAGTCTCCCAGTTCTCACTGATCCGATGCATTAGCAAGCTCCACACACAGCCAGATGTTTATCACTCAGAGGTAGCTTTCCATTGGACTTCGGGATTATTCTACCCTTTATGATGGTTTCTAGGGACACTAATCTGAGGAAATGAGCTCTGGCATTACCTTTCACAAAGCCACTGGCAAGTGCTGCTGCGTGGGAGAAAGGAACAGGTTTTAGGAGCCCTAACTCCTATGACACCTTCAAAAATCTGTAGTGCAGCATGGGGAGAACGCTGAGCACCCTTCCTGCACTGTCTACTCTGCTCCCTCCCTTCCTCTCTCATCTTCTATTTTTAGCTCCTCTTTGTCTCTCTGCTGTTTTTTCACTATAAAGGAAACTGTGTGTGGAGGGGTCAGGCAGAGGAGAAATGATAAGAGTGGGAAGGAACCCTAAAGAAAATGAAAAAGAAGTGGTAACAAACAGGGAGGGAGAGTGTGAGTCAATGGGGAGGTGGAAAGGCAGAGGAATATATGAATGAATGCACAGACAGAATGAATGTAGACTCTGAGAGGGAAGAAATGAAAGTGGGCGAGACTGCATTCATCAGGTTTTAATTTTGGCTCTGACAACCATTCATTCCTTGCACAGAAGTAAAATCTTTCTCCTTGATATTGTAACTGTTTTTAGCATGCAGTCATCTCCTACGTAAAGGCTGGAAAATTTCTTTCTCTGAAGACAGTGTATTTAGTCTCTCGGCCTTATGTTCCACAGTCATTCCTTTCCACAATGTGGCAGACGCTTCAGCAGCTCGCACAATCTCATTACTCCTTTGCTACAACATTATATAAAGGCCAGTTGAAGCAGATCCTGTTCTTGAACACTGAGAGAATTCCCATTTTATTCTCTCTGCCTCTGTTTTATACACTTTTCTCTCCTCTACTTTATATTCTATGCAACTGCAATCATGTTTTTAAGAATGGATGGATTTTACATAGCTGTTTGAAAGCAGACAGCTTTGGGGGTGTTTCCATTCCTCCAAGGCCTCTCATTTCTCAGCTGCCTGATAGCAATAAGCCCTGGCTGAGCTATACCTGTTTACATCTCCACACCAACACACCTTTTTTGGGGAGGTGGGGGGTGGTGGTGGTGATGTGAGGGGTGGAAGGCTGGTTAAGCCTACAAATACCAGCAAAGTTCAGTGGAAGAGTAAAGCAGAGAAACCTTTTCTGCAGCTCTGCTTTTGTAAAGCGTGGAACAAGCTAGGCTTGCCCAAGACAGCGTTTTGCAGAGTCACACTTCAGACTTTCTGCTTCCTTCAGCCAATCCCTACTCCCAACACCTGGACTAAGGCTCAACATTTTTTAAAGCTGCAATTATTCCCAGATGTGATCCTGCGCAATCCTTCAGCAGTAGATTTAGTCCTAGGTATTTCTGTCCCAAAGCACATGATACCCCCTTAGTGTTTTTCTCTACCTGAAAGTGCTATATTCTGCTTATGTTAACAAGGAATAACACTGACTGAGGCACAATGTTTGTGCTATAGGATGAAAGAGTCTCGCCATATAATCAGAAAGTTTTTTCTATGACAGATTATCCCTGACAGTGTTTAGCAAAAAATGTCACATATCACAAATATGGGTCAACATTATGTAATGGGAAGTCTGCCATTGGCAGCCCAATGTTAGAGATGACAGTGTCATGTGTTTAGAACTGCAGAAGCTTGCAAAGAATTTGCCACAACAGCAACCTTTGGCACTTTCAACATTTAGATAAATAGGATATTAACAATTTCTGTAGTTAACAAGACTGTGTCTGTTATTACTGCAATCTCACATGAGGAAGCAGCATTTTCTAGTATGATACACATACCAGGAAATATGAGCTATGACACATCTCTTGCCTGGCTAGGGTCAACAATTTCATGCCTTAGCATGGCATTCACAGCCCCCCCAGGTAAACCATCAAGATCTTGCTGCAGCAGTACTGCTCTGCAGCAGACAGGCAGAGGGGCTGACAGCCAGCTGAAGAGGTGTGTGCCTTCTTCCCTAAAAGCCACAACTTCATTCAAGCCATAAAAGCTAGAGGAAGAGGTGCTATGTGCTTGTTTCCTCCCCCCCCAAAAACCCACAGACCATTACAAAGTTCAGTCCTGCCTGTGTTGTACTCCATTTTGGGAAAACTGTTCTGCAGCAGCAGCAGCTGAGTACAGCAGAGAGCTGCAAGGCAACCCTGTCCTTCCTATTTGAAAACACTTTTGTATTTCACAGCAGCAGGTTTTTATCTGCAAGTTATAAAAGAAACCTCCTTTCTCAGACTCCAACAAGACTCAGAGTTCCAACTTTTCCTTCCCACTTGGGAATAAAAAAGACCTGTGTTATTGCTCAGTGGACTGTGCAAGCAAAAGGCAGAAAGGCTACAGACAGTTTTCAGGAAAGAAAAACAAGAAGATAAACAAAGGATGTGTCTATTTCCTCCCCCTTTTTTCCCCTTTCTTGTTTCTTTTTTTCTCTTTCTTTTTTTTTCCCGCTATTAATATGTCGCTTTTGAAGAGAAAAGCAAAATATTAAAGGACAGATAAACAGAAGGGTCAAAACCTTTATCCAGCATTTTGGATCAATCCTAAAAGGAGCATTGACTAAGCTTAGCAACTAACTCCTGAAGTTTCATTGAAAAAAGTGCTTTACAATTTCACAGTCACTTTTTGTCTTTAGTGGACATGTCAGGAATTTTAAGTGTGCAAAGGCAAATACTAGCAAAGGATTGTGTGCAAGATATTCTTAAAAAGCCCTAGAACTGAAGCAAAAGAGTAAAATCCAGACACTGGTGACAGAAAGACAGGAAAAAAAAAAGGTTCAAGACCCTGGTAGTGTAAGCTGTGACTATGTGCAGTGTGACACAGCTTCCTTTTCTAAATGGACACAGACACTGATGTATGGCAGTTTAGAGCACTAGGCATGGTATCTTACTGGGAACCTCTGGTTTTTCTCAGATAGCAAAGCAAGAGCCTCCTCAAGTACTCAGACAAGGAAAATGAAAGCACTAGCCCTCCTATTTTCTCTAGAAAAATCCAAGGCAGAGCAGCAGTGATGAGTCTTAGCTCTGGCATGAGTCTCTCTCCCACTGCCTCAAAGGTAACAGCCACAGTCAGTGACCCTGATGCTAAATCCAGCAGCATGGCTGCAGCTTTCTTGGAAAGGTCTCTATTTACTGTCTGCTTTGATGCTCCTCATGATGCTGGGAAGCCCTCACTATTTTTGGGAGCTCTCCAGTGAGATGCATGCAGTAGCTCATACATCTCAAAATGTTCCTCCTTTCCTGTTAGGAAGACTTCATTTCAGCAACTGCATTTGGTTCGTGCATTCAGGCTTCTCTCCCAAGGCCACAAAGCATACTTAAAACACAAAAAATACAATTTTGGTGTAATCTTGTGATTTCTGGTGCCAGGGGACTTACTCATGAAATTGTAGGGTTTTTTGTAAATTATGATGTCAAAATGGTTTCTGTATGGGGAAAAGCTAGTCTACTATTCCTAAAAAAAAAAAAAAAAGACAATTAGACTGTGAAAAAGGCAACCAAGGGGATATGTGACAGAGCTTCACTAAAGCATAAGTAGCACAAACAGAGTAACAGAAGTCTGACTGCCAGGTCTCCCAGTAGAAGAATTAGGGGGTGTCAGTTGCAGGTAATAGCAATCAGCTTCAAAAGAGACAGGTACTTTATACAATCTATGTCATAAGGCCAAAGGATGGTGTCGATGCTAGTAGTTTTCTTTGGTTCAAGGAGAGGCTGGAAAAGTTAATGGAAAATAAATCCTTCAGAGTTAGTAAACCCACAAGTGATTTAGAGTCCTTAGATGAAAATTATTATAATCTAGGCAAGAGTTTTGGAAGAATCACAGAACAGAACATTCATGGCTAGAAATGACATCTCTGATCACCGAGTCCAACAAACAAAAAAAACCCCACCAAAACAAAAAAAACCACCCCCCAAACAACCAAACAAACCACACAACCCCTGCCCTCACTAGAGCATGTCCTGGAGCACCACATCTACATGTTCCTTAAACACCTCCAGGGATGGTGACTCAACCATCTCCCTGGGAAGGCTATTCCAGTGCCTTACCACTCTTTCTGTAAAGAATTTCTTCCTAATATCCAGTCTAACCCCACCCTGTCTCAACTTCAAACCATTCCCTCTGGTTACATGAGTTACATGTGTTTGTTCTGCTCTTCATCTGCTGTAAACATCCATTTTCAGCCACTGCTAAAGAGACTATACTGGGCTAGGTAGGTCTTTGGTCTGACCCAGCACAAACAAGAAAACACCCTGGTGTCTAAGCCTTCATTCTTTACCACCCACCACCATCACCACCATACCTTCACCATTCATAATGAACACTTCAGAGTATGGAGCCCTCCAACTGTATCACTTGGGTGTGCAACTCCCAACCTACTCTGAGCAATGTAAATAATAAAAAGGAAATGCTTCTTCCAGAGAAACAGAGAGATATCAAGGTAGTTATCATTTTAATAATACTATTTATGCTGCTGCTTTCTGAATTTGTTTTCTGATTAGCTTTAAAAAAGCCTGAATAAGCATTTAAGAAAGACAAATTCTTTCATAGACAAAAAATGTATTTGTAGCTTCATAAAATTTATTTGTTGCTTAATGGACACATAGTAGTTAATGCTTAGCATTATCATTTATTAATCTGATTTTCTTTTAAGTTTAGCCCCACTTTATTAGATCCATAGTATCCCTAGAGAACAACTAGAACCTTCTGTATTTCCTCTCTCCTCTGTGCTGTTAATCATTCTTCCTACTTTAGCAATCATTTTCACATTTAATTACTGCTTTATCCTCCACATATTGGACTATACCTTGACCTTTTAAGGGTGCTACCAGCCACTTACCCTTGACAATACTGACAGATTTAATGTCTGTCTACAGTTCAGTGGTCAGCCTGTGATACATTTAAGTGAATTTTATTCCAAGATTACTTGTTTTGGTAATTGTCTTAACATATGTGGCACAGACACAAGCCTCTGTAAATTCTTGATTCTATTCTGTTCTCTATGAATCTTCTGGCCTCATCTTAAAAAGAACTGGAGGAACAAACATTCTAATTTATCTGGCTTAGGTTACTATAGTACACCTGTGTCATATCTGAATCTCGTTATACTATTCACCTCCATATGAATATATTTTTTCCTTCTGCTCTAATATCTACTGTATTTATTTTGATTTGGAGACACATCCATAAGATGATAGTTTCCATAGTTACTCTTAATTCAGTTTTTAAAAGACTTGTGACATGCTGACACTTTACTGGTCCCCTGATACTTCCTCAGTTTTCTGTGTTTTGTTTTTTTTTTAGCAACTAGTTGTTCCATCAGTTCTATAAATAACCAAAGGGACACCTCAGATACAGTTGTTCAAGTGATGATATTTCATTATGTATTTCTTAGTTACTTTTCCCCTGCAGTTCACAATTACATCAACAATTTCTTAACCAAGCCATTATTCAAAGTTTAATCCCCTCTCATAAATTTCATGGCAACAGTCCAGTTAGTTTTAGTGGGAATAAGAGTCAGTCCAAAAGTTATCTCCTTATTACAAATTAATTACAATTAGTGTTTTCTTGGTCAAGTAATTTTGTGTTATTGTACCTCCAGGCACAATAACACAGTCTCATTCTGTTATGTTTAACCTCCTGGCAACTGTTTCAGTGTATCCTCATGCTGTTCTTGTTTTTCTCATGTGCACTAAACTTGGAATATAAAAGCCTGGTTTGGTGGCTCTCCAGTTTTCTGTTTCCAGTGCAGTTCACATTTCACTTCTACTTGCCTAAGTAGCCCTCAGTGACCCATTCTCTCTTCAGCATTTCCCATTTTAATTGGAGCAAGACACATTTCTGCTGACTTTCCATTACAGTATCTTCTTGAGCCTTTCCTACTGCCTTTCCACTTTCCACAAAGGCTTTTCTTAAACTCTCCTGTGTATTAGATTTTCCTCATAATACTACATCCTTTCATTGAATGACATCAGAACTCTTCAAAGACAGCCAAGAAGGAGGTACGGTTCAGTAAGAAAATAAAGTCTAAGTGACTAGTTCCTCAATGTCATCTACTGATCTAGATTTTTGTAACTATAGCACTTTAAACTTTTTACATAAGCACAGAAAATGGTCATTCTAGATTAATGTTGCTGCCTGCCAGCTTTTGTACCATCAAGATCTGCTATGACTGTGTTGAAATGGCAAGACAGGAAAGACACCATTGTCTTATCCATCACTGCTACCACGAACACAGCTAATTAACTGCTAGAGAAACAGAAGGAAAATTATGTTAAATGAATGAGAGGAGGAACACCCAGGCATTCCCTCTCCTTGGCTCAGAGCCTGTATGTGTAGTTAGACTAGTCTTAAATTTCACACACTTGACTCATAGTCGCTTACTACAAGTTCTTATGCTGTCTTTCCAATCCCTAATTATTTAAATATGTGATCCACTATTAGAAATTCACAAGGAAATACATTAGAAACAGCAATTAAGAGCTGTGTTTTACATGGGTTTGCTCTGGTAGGAAGGTATGCCCACTTAGCACCCATATCCAGGCAGGTTAGACAGAGAGAGTACACCAACAGACATTAAAGTGAGCATTAGGTTATAGCACTTATTTGTTAATAACATCCACAAGCATTTTAATTCAACCATGTTCTCCTCTGAAAAATATCCTATTACCCTTACTTGTGTTCTGAATATATAGCAGCTCTGCAGTCTGTTTTTTATTGATATTACAACAATCCTTACAGATTTCCAGTTGCTGTACATTACACAGTGACGCAAAGTGCTTAAAGTGAGCAGAGGAATAGTGGCATTCTGTGAGCCCTAAAAATCACAGAATGGACTCAAAAATCTGTTAGGGACTGGTTCACTGTTCCTGGTTCTTAAACCAGGCTGCACAGGAAGATAGTTGCAAAGACCACCTTTAGCCTAAGGAGCTTATTTGCCTTAGGATCTTTTCACAGCCAATGGGGGGGTGGGGGTGGTGGTGATAAAATCCTCAGCAGTGTGTCTCAATGGTAGCTGATTGTAGGTGTTCTGAGTTGCCCCAGAGGAAATGCTTTCTTTTGATTCTACAGGAAGCTGGGTGAGAAAAGCATCTGGATTCTAAATCTAGTCTTTATGATAATGATCCCTAAAATTACTCTTATATGTGTTTGCCACAACCAACTCTGATAATCTGCTAGATATTATGGAATGAGAAATGAGAGTAGCAAACAAACACAGCAGAACTCTCTCTTGTAGACTAACACCAGCCCCTCACCTCCTTGCCCAAAGTTCAGGGGGCTTCATCTATGCATTCTCACAGGGACAGTGCTGGCTGCAAAGCAGAACAAGTAGTCATTTGTCTAGGCACAGCTGTTGCCTCATGACAGAGGTCTGACAGTGACTCCTGTGTGATGGAATGAGGGTCTGTTTTCAGACTTGTCTGATCACTGCTTATCTGTGACCTGCTAAATTCACATCAAAAGCCCATAATCTGTAAATTCTTTTTCTCTAATTTCCTCTCTTTCTTCCATGCTAACTGCTAAACTGATCTTTCACATGAGCTTTTTTTTTACCAAGAGTTATTCCTCTATTTTTCCTTTCCTTAATTCTCTCTGTTCTTATTTTTCTCCATTTTTAGTCTATTCTCATCTAGTCCCATCTGTCTGAATGCCAGATTCTGATTAATGTATCTCTGCATAAATTCAATTTAGCCACTGACAGTACTATTTAGGTTTGACCACATGACATCCACCTGGTCATTTCAGGGACAGGGAGGGGAAATGAGGGAAGGAATAGCAAAAATAGCAGAAAACTGCTTTTGTTGAAGTGGTTGCTTTTATCTAGTTTTATCTAGGGAAATTAAATTTTCTGGTGTCTTATCCTTAGCATATCTATTTACAGTAGGTGCCACTAGGCAGGAAAGCTGTCTGTATGGATTTTATCAGTCTCATAGCATATTCCTTGTCATGCTGTGGAAGTATGAATTTGTGCATGTAAATGACAGAAAAGTTTTACAATAGCAGATCCAGCAGAGCAACAAAAGTAATAGTGTAAAGTGGAGCTAGGCAGTTTTGTACTTTAAATGCCAGTCATCTAGATTATTCCTGTTATTTTGTCTAGGCAATAGCTACACTACTACAGTTTATTTCCTCAAATTTTTAGAACACTCACTATGTTTTAAAATGTATTTTATAGCTGTAGCTCCACCAAATTAATTTAGAGGTTGCTCCAGCCTAATTATACATACATCTGCAGTGATATAGCTAATGCCATACTAAAACTGAGCACAACCCCCTCATAACTGCTGTGTACCACTAAACAGCTCCTGCCAGGAATGAATTAGCCCTGGTATTAAGACAGTACTGAAAACAGTGTGTGTTTCTGGAGCAGAGCCAAATGTTCATTTATAATAAAAACTCTAGAAACACTACTACATGTGTGTTTACATTCATAAAATGTATTCAAGTAAAGTTATTCAGAAAAGGCAAATATGGCACAGAGGAAGCCTAAGGAGAGGTAGAAAACTGAAATTCTTCAGCATGGACAAAGGACTATTTGCATTTGCCTAATAGTGCAATAGAAACAAGTGCCGCTGGCACTAAATCGTATCTTAATGCTCCATTATCTGCAGAGAGTTTAAGGCCTGAGCAAAAATGCTCTGTGACCACTTTTTTATCTTCTACTCTGTGGTTTTGTTCTTTCTTGAAGCTGATTAATATAGCACTATAAACAAGAGGGAGCAAATAAAGCATAAATCAAGCTAAGTCGGAGGGTTAATAAGATTAGCAGTTATCAGACCCATAGGCTATCTATAGCCTGACCACTAAGGCTTATGCCCTCAGGAATTAATAACAGGGCTATCACAAACAACAATAATGCACATGACTGGCCTCTACCTGAATTGCAAGCAAACCTCCCTGCTTCCAGCACAGGAGCAGCAGTGTCCAATAAAAATGTGACAGTAGGTAAGTCAGGAAGGCTTCTTCCCATGCTTAGGAGGGATAAGGGATGCTTACTGGCAAATGAGACACAGACTGGGAAGCCCAGCTGTGAAAGGAGTGGTTGGTCCCCACACTCCTCTCACCAGCTAGTTCAAAACTACTGTCTTAATTAAAACTTTCAAAACATGATCTTAAAAAATCCCTCCCAAAACTGCAGTGAACATGATGGCTAATGTGGGGAAAACCAAACTGTCTGGGTCTTAGTTTTATTTTGGTGAACAGTACTTCAGCATTTGAAACTGTGCCATCTAGAACTTATGAGAGCAGTTGATATCAGCAAGCATTATTTAATAGCAGACTGTTTGGGCAGAGATGCTCACTCCCAATGTGTCACTGTTTGGTTGCAGAAGGCAAATGCCTAGTAGGTGCCAGGAGTGCCAATACAGAAGCGGGAGCAAGCAGTGGGATTAGACTACAGTTGGTTTGGGATTTTCAGCACTCATTAAAATGAATGCCTGACAGCAGTGTCTGAATGGAAATATTATGCAAGCTTTATGCAAACTGTGAATTCATCTTGGAGTAAAACCTTCTTCCTGTGTCTTGCTGGGAAAATCACACTATCAACAAATACATTCAGCTTGAAAGAGATCATGCAACCAGTTTAAGACAGAAAATATAGTCTTATCCCTATTTTCTCATTTTGGATTTCTCCACCCTCTCTAGGGATGGTGGTCTGAACTCCTTACACTGTCAAACTCTCACTGACCTCAACAGAAAATTGCTCATCTCAAAACGCAGCTGAGCAGAGCAGCCAGCTGTCTCTCCTTCAGCCAGTTGTTCCCAAACCTAGGATGCAATCCCATGTGCAGCTGCAAGGAAGCGGGGTCATTTCTCCAGCCTTTTATGTGGTGGCTCCACAGGCTGTGGGAGCAAAAGCTTTGCTATAACAATGATCGTGGGTATCTTCTTTCATTGCTTTTAAATTGTTTTCTCCTCTTCCTCCCCCTCAACTAGCTATGGGGTCTTATTACTGCTTGATCCATCTGAACCCTAGGGCAAAGTTTGGAGCACTAGGCACACTCCTGCAGAGAGAGTTTTGTATGAATTATAAAGTCAGGGCAGTTAGATAGTAAGTACATCAACTACCTTCCCACAGGCTCTCTTCATGAACGCTTATTCATCTTGAAATGATGGTACGCTAAGAAGTCACTAAAGCTCTTAAGCTTCCCCGATCTCATGTCACAACTTCAAGAACAACCAAAAGGGAGAAAGAGAACACTCAGGAAAGTAAAAAAATAAATCCAGAAATCTGTAGTCAGAAAGCTTTCTGTGGCTGCAACTTCTGTTAAATAAAGAGATAAAGTGTTACAGTATTGTCTGCTGCATAGCTCATAACAAACTTTTATTCAGTCTAACATTTTTATTATCAAAAGACTAGTGCTGTGGTGTCCTCCTTCTTTTGGGGAAGTGGGCAAACAGACAGAAAACCCCTCTGAATGCACCCATCCAGAGACTCTAAATGAGGAGAAGCAAATAACAAAGAGAGATCCAGCTGCCTTCCATCATGGGAGGACTCTTGGCTATTTCTGACAAACAGAATATCATTCTGGCAGAGATATCTCAAAAAATGTAATTTTTTTTCTGTCATTACATTCAGCAGCACTGGTAGCCTTTACAAAGGACTCTTGTATTTCAAAGATTACATTGCCACATGAACACTAGCTGTGCACATCCATAAAGGCTAAGCAACACATTTCTTACAGCCTTAAATTATGTCTTTCAGGCCTGCTGGAGATCAGAGATGTTTGCACAGGGGAGCAACGAAGTGCAAGTCACTTGTAATGTTCTACCTGCTAACTAAAGAGCAGACCAACACTGGCAGGCTAGGCTAGAGCTGCAGGCACACAATGTTTGCTGTGCCTCATTTCAGAAGTATAACATTGCTCTCCTTTCTCTCATGCCCTCTGCCACACACCAGCAAGCAAATAGGAGCATGAGAGCAGCTGACCATTTCTGATGCCAAGGCACTGTATGCAGTGGGCTGTAACAGCCTGCGCTTGCCAGCACTTCTCAAAGAAAAGGAGAAGGCAATGTTCCTCTCAAGTCTTCTGGGAGGGGGGTGGGAAGGAAGGGGAAAGGAAGCCACTCTCTATCCTCTTGTGGGAGCTAAGCAAGGGAAGGCAGATTTGGGAAAACATATGTGACCATGACAGCTTGCCTCTTCCACACAACACAGCAATTGCAGGAGTGCTGTCAGAGCCATGATGCCACCAGCTCTTGATGCTGAATTCACACAGTTTAGAAAGTGGGCAAGATGGAGGCACAGGAACTCCTCTGCACTCTGCTGTTGTATCTTCCCTTCCCGAGGCACAGCACAGTGGCTGAGACAAAAAGCACATACAAGGCAGGGGTGCTCTCAAAACAACTCTGCCCTTCTCCTCCCCAAAGTGCTTTCTCCTGCTCATTCTCTTTCTTACCAGTGGTTTCTGGAGGAAAAGAGAAAAAGGAGGAACAGCAAGAGGCAAATATAAGTTGCCATTTCCAGAGCTGACACAGCACTGTTGCATGGGTCATCAAGCACATGCTGGTCATGCACATCTCCACAAGAACAGATCAGCACTACAGAGAGAAGCCATAACTCTTAAAGGTGAGGAGACTTCAGCTTAACATGTCCATCCCACCTGAATACCTGGCATGTACACCCCAGTTTAGAGTTTAGTATCCCCTCCTCACACTGCCTAGCTCTGGGTCTGCAAGATCCAGAGGGCTTGTGGAGAGAATGGACTCCACACATTTCCATCATTCAGAGGCAGTTTATCAATTGTTTGAGGACCTGTCCAGGTCGAGTTTGATTCTATTTTCAGAGCTGTGTAATGACTGTTGATGACATCTACTCATGACTCTCAGCAGGCATCGATGAGTGCTGTAAACAAAGGGTTTCTGAATGTACTGACACGTGTTCTTTCTGCTGCAGGCAGCTGATAAAGATCCATTGATGGGAGCTGCTGTTTAATATGGTAAATGATTTTGGAGATTACAGTCTTCTCTTATGTAATGTCTTTATATAAGGACTGAGAAAGAAAACATGTAAAGAGCAGAATTTGAATGGCACAACTGCAGGGCATCTGAAGCTCAACACAGGTGTTACTACCTTGAAAGTCTTTTCTGGATATCTAAAGCTAATAAAAAGCCTACGGAAATAAAATTCACCCTCTTTTAAATATACACAAGAAACTTAGACAAAAGTTACACCTCACCACAGAGTCCTGTGTGATAATCCACTGCCTGGTACTCAGATAACCAGATGTTCAGTGGATTAAATGTGAGTTAACTAAGCAAGTTAGTAAAATCAAAACAAAATGGAAAAAAAAAAAAAAAAAGAAAGAAAAGCTCCAAAAACTGAAGCCTAGAGATTGCAAATGGGTTGTCCCTGGGGTAGGTACAGGTTGGAGGAAACCACATTCTTCTTCCTTAACCAGCTACCACGTGGTGCCACACACTGTCTGACGTTTTGTGCATGCTGATGTATGAAACTGTGTCCTGCTACTCCTCTCAGCCTCCTCCTCTCAGCTCCTGCTGCAAAACTATTGCTTGTTGCTCCTAAGGAAGAGTGCATTCATTCATTATTACACATTCCTCATAAATCATGTCCACAGTAGACAAAGTGAGGGAATGACTTTAAATGCTTAAAATCTTGATGGCAGAGAGAGGAGAATGTAAAAGAAAAGATAGAAGGGAAAAGAAGCAAGAGCAGAATGGAGAGAAAATGCAGACAGGCTCCTTTGTCCTGTTAATTCATATTCATTACTGTCTGCACTGTTCCTTTCTTTATCTTCCTTTGCTGTATCATGTGTCATACTGCAAGCTTTAAGAACATTGTGCTCAGATATAGTGGCAAAAAGCCAACAAGTGCAAGACCTGCACATACCAGAGAGATTAACAACATTCATGGGTGGAGGCTGTTTGTAGGAATGTGAAAATATCTCAAGAAGTTTCATACCTGCAGAAAAAAGGTCAAAATCAGGAGAGGGTCTGTCCTGTCTTTATTTCTGAGCATAAAGTAAAGAGGGCTCACAGATGTACACAACTCAGTAACAGAGGTTTTTCTCTGCTTTTAAACAAGATTTGAATCAGTTCTTAACAGAGCTGAGAAAATGCATTTGCTCAAACTTTTTCACGGATTGGGTTCAGCTATGTTCAGTTCCTTCTATGCTGGTCCTTTATATGCATTCTAATGAACAAATTTGCTGGTGGTGAGACTCACAGAAACTGAAATTATTATGCAAATTATTCAGTGAATGATTTGGGATAAAGTAGTTGTAAAGACTGAATTCTTAAAGGTAGAAGCAACTAAGGAAGTGTCACCTCTGCCCTGTTGCCACACTAGTTGTAAACAAAAGGACTCGTGTCTGGGGGTTTTCCTATTCAAAAAAATGTAATTCTGAAATTAGCTAATATTAAAATGTTTTTCATGCTGAACTTTACCAGTCTATCAAATGGAAAACACAACATAAACATGCATATTTTATCTAAAACTTGTAAATTTTTTGTGTGTGCATTTTTTCCTTAAAATGCTATTGGGCCATCTGTATTTCCTTAGCAGTAAGATCAAAGCCAAATTCAAAGAAAAAAGATTGAAGCTCCTAATATTGACTCCATTTACAATGAAATAGCACAGGCAGAACAAATCCAAACACAGGATTTGCACCTGTCTTCTCTTAAGCCCTCTAGAACAATTCTGAAATATAAGGTCTAGAGAATATCCAAAAAGAGGGAAAATAAGGAAGAATAAACCAAAACCCAAACAAAACAAAACCACTACCCAAACTAGGGGAAGACACTGCATGTTCTTGTTCCATGGGAGAAAAACAGTAATGACACATTGATCATCTGACTAGATTCAGTCAATTAAGAAAATGAGACTTTCCCATGTTTATTTCTGAATTACTAAATGTGAATAGACAAGTTACCACAGTAGCTGATGACATTAGTCCTGCTGAGCTCTCTGGCTCTGTTACTGCTTGCTCCTGCTTTGCTGTCCTGTGCTCAGCAAGAGAATCTGTTGATGTGTCTCCCTGGTGCCATACATGCATACTTTAGACAGACTCCCTTGAGACAGCTCTGGAGAGCTGCCAACCCACAGTGTGCAGATACAGACTTGACTGAACTGTCTAAAACAAGTGTTCTTTGTGGGGTAGGCATTGATAGCAAAAGGAAAAAAAAAAGATAATAACCCTGTTTTTAATGCATTTGGCTATTGTTAGATTGAGAAACACAGAGACACAGGGAATTCCAAGAAACTTTTCTGCTCAAAGATACATTTTCTATTAGCAGTTTTCTGTAAACTCTCTCTGCATTTTTTGTAATAATTCTGCAGTGCTCCTCCTCCTTTCACTTGCTGTGTTGTTTTCCATCGTAAGCAGTAAGTTAGCTGCCTGGATCTCTTCATTCACTGTGACATTAGGTACTTAAGCCTAAGGCAGCAATGTCTTTCAAAGGGTTTCACAGGATGACAATGCTTGGGTTCTGAAGATGAAATGCATCCAGTCACTGAATTCTGAATTTCAATTATTTCTTGACCTAGGCTGAGATTTTGCACTCTTCCCCCCCCCACTTCACAGAATGTTAGGGGTTGGAAGGGACCTAGAAAGATCATCTAGTCCAACCCCCCTGCCAGAGCAGGATCACCTAGACGAGATCACACAGGAATGTGTCCAGGCAGCTCTGCAATGTCTCCAGAGAAGGAGACTCCACAGCCCTCCTGGGCAGCCTGTTCCAGTGCTCCATCACCCTTACTGGAAAGAAGTTTCTCCTCGTGTTAATACTAAACCTCCTGTGGTCCAGCTTGCTCCCATTCCTTCTTGTCCTAACATTGGATGCCATTGAGAAGAGCCTGGCTCCCTCCTCCTGACACTCGCCCTTAATGTATCTATAAACATTAATGAGGTCCCCTCTCAGTCTCCTCTTCCCCAGGCTGAAGAGACCCAGCTCTCTCAGCCTGTCCTCATAGGGCAGATGCTCTACTAATTTGGCAGTCACCAGATAGCTGAGCTTTCTTAGTACTCTAGACATGCCCTAGCAGACATCATTATTTTAAAAGTCACTAACATTGCTTATCAGAATTCTGAAGTAACATTTTTTCTCAGCTTTTGCAAACTTACTGCTGTTTCTTCTGCACTGAAGTCATTGCTTTCCCTCTCCCCCTTAAACCTCCCTTTTGCTGAGTTGCCTTTTTAATTCTTTCACCTAACAGCGCAGTATATACAATATAATTTGGTTTTTATTTATATAGAACACCTATATATTTGCCAAGTAATGAATAGAGGGTAAGGAAAAGTGTGAGGATAAAATATCTCTTAAAACATCCCCTAAGAGAGAGATGATGTTATTTCTTCCCAGAGTGACAGGAAGAAAGAAACTCACTGACTTTGACACAGGATTTGAAACAGAAGGATCCAGCCCAATTAGCCTCAGTGGAACATCACAGAAGGATTTTCACAGGAAGACATTCTAAAATGACATCTGGAACTTGATGGCACAGTATTTCAATCTTGATTAGAATAATTAGTTTATACCTGTTATGACACTATCTCAAGTAATTTAAACATCATGTGCCTTGAAACTATATACAAACTATGATCTGGAGGAATGCTTTATGTGCAGCAACCCCTGAATAAAGGAAATGAATGAAATTATCAGAGAGTCTGAGCAGCAGAAAACCCACTGCTTTGGGAGATGGACATGTGGATGTCTACTTCTAGACCTTGCTTCTAAAATACCAAATACAACTAAAATAACATTTCACAAGAACACAGACTAGGTCAGAAGGGAATGCTGGTGATCCCCACTGCAATGTAGAGACCCTTCAGGTTTCTACTTAAGAATAAATAGTTCCACACAGCTGCAAGTATGCAACTGGAACTGCTGAAAGGATTAATTATGGCCTACTCATGTTTCATCTCTCCAACAAATGTCCTACTGAGAATAATAAAATATCAGATAGCAATGGATTATAACATCAAGAGTTTTGAAAGTGTTCAAACAGTAACACTCCAGAAGTACCCCTCTTAGACTTAGTACAGAAACTTCAGAGAAGAATGGTACTACTGGTATTTTAGAAAGATACTGGCATGTCATTTAGTAATATATTCATGTTCTGTATTTCTATTTCAAAATATTGAAGTGGCCATTGAGCTTTAAAAGGATGTACATCAAAAGCTGGGTTTTTTCCTCACAATCAGCACCATCACTGCAGAGTTATTACATGTTGCTTGTTCATTACAAGTCTATACAGTATAAAATGTCTACTGATAATAAAAAGCTTCATGGACAGAAAAAAACCTGATTACACAACTACAGAAATGGCATTTTCCAAATCAAGGTTTTTTTGTGGTTTTTTTTTCTTTTTTTTTTTAAACATGAGAAATGTAACTCATTAGAAAATCATGTGTAAAGAAGTAAAAAGGGGCACAAATTTAGGTCTTAAATATGCCTTTGCAGCACATTTTGGAGGCCAGAGACTATCTTAGATCTGAGATAAATACTTCTAACCATGAAAAGTTGTCAGAAATGACCATCGCTTAGGAGGTAAATGCAGGTCTAGTGCTTTGGCTTGTCAGTAAGCATACAACCATGGTCTGGAGTAGCACAGTCTATGAGCAGGAGGGCAAAAACTGGGTGTGCAGTTTAGAGATGATTATGGAAGTCACCTTTCCTTGTTACAGAGAAACACTATGCCGTGGGGAGGCTTCTGTAGTTGCATGTTTCTATATTGACCTAAATCATGTGTCTTCCAGCTGCCACTGCAAAAACCCCTCCTTGGGTACGATGAGAGGTAGGACCTGCATAACTGCACTAAGGCTTCTGCTCCATTACAGCTGTAAGAACAGTTGTCTGCCATTTGTACTGTATACAAGTGCTCATTTTAATTAAGGCTTAATCTTCTTAATCTCTGCACTAATCCTTGGTTCTCTTTCATAATATTCCCACAGATCACTCCAGCATATCTTCCAGCAGCAAAAAAGTCCTAACTCTACTGGGTTTGTTCTGGTTTGACAGGCTCCTGTAGATCCATCTGCATCTTTTATTTTCTGACAGAAATCAGCTAAATATGAGAGGCAGAAAAAAACCCCAACAGCATCTGAGCATTAATTGGTTGAGAATGGTAATTTGTGGATTTGAGGAACAGCAAAGGTGCCACTAGAGTCTGTAAGTGGGCAGCTGGCACAGTAGCTTTTGCCAACATTTGCTTCAGTGTGGGAGTACAGCAATATGGTAGCTGTTAACATTGTACTTAATAAACATCTCATCATATGTGAAGATATGACTAGCCCTTTGGAGGAAAAAGCTAAGTATTCTCTGTATCCCTGGCAGGATTTTACATGTAATTCCAGCAAATGGCAGCAGGCCTTCAAGGGTGCTTAAATACTGTGTAGTCAAAATTGCTTTCTTGGAATCTAGCGCATAGGGAAACAGTGAAATAACAGTGAAATAATTCACACATTGAATTATCCAGAGAAAAACAGTGTAATACTCAACAGGGCATTTTTTCTCAGCAGACTCAAACCTTAAGGAAAAACACATAGTCCTGCTGTTGTCAAGTGCGCGTGACAACTGTTGTTACTGTGAGACTTGCTTTCTATATGCTGTATATATGTGCACCCAGAAAAGGGAAGCACTTAAATTATTTCCAACTTTTTTGTGTGTTAGAAATACAAAAAACAAAGAAAATTGTTTGTTTCATGAGTTTGATACATTTCATAACTATTGGAGTGACACCAAAGTTTTATAGATAAAAATGGCACTAGACCTGAGTGAGCTGTTTCTACTATTTCTTGCCATGAGGTTTCCTCCTGTAGATCTCTTACAATCCTTACATAAAGATTCACTACATTCTTCTTTGAAAATGAACACACTAGATTTAATAAGGTGATATAAATCCTAATTTATTTTCAAGACCTACAAAAACACCCTAAATTAACCAATTTCTCATTTTTATTTCTTTCTACATTGTCCACTAGTATGTTCCTGCTAGCATATACATGAACTGCAGAGTGAGCACGCTTTTTAACACTGAGAATTTCTAACACAAACGCAACAAAATATCCTATCAAGGCACTAGTAAAACTAGCTGGCTCCTCAGAATATTTAACATTTAGTAGTGATGGTGCTTATCCATTCTCCAAAACAGCTTCCAAAATAAGTATTGTATCCACAGAACATGTATCCCATGTTTTTATTTTTACATTTGTGAAATCATTCATTGGCTTCTATGAAAGAATTTGGGAATGTGAGGTGGTGGAGAAAAAATGGCAGTACTAAATGACAGTGCTATTTTTAAACTAAAATGACTTATTAAAGTGCTTTGGCTACTATAATGGACAAAAGTGCTCTTCTATGTATAGGAAATTGAGTTTTTTAGTTTCACATGCAAATATAAGAAGGGCTATTTGCACTTTCTAACCAAAAAACTAATGACTTGCACACTCCCTAGTAAGATACTTTCAATAAGGCTCATTAGTGTAGCTATTTACTTTTGCAGTTAATTGCCATCTACCTGATACTTCCTCTACTCTATATCTGTATCAAAAGACTGCAACATTATCTCACATCAAAAAACAAACCACAAAATTACACCTTCTGTATGAAAAATAAAGATCCTGAAGAGTTTCTCCAGATAGTGAGATATCAGCAGACTGATTTTAGCAGCAAGCAGCCAAGAAGGACTAGAGTAGATGTGGGTATAGTTTTTGGTTGTCAGTGTGGAGAGGAACAAGGAGCCCATGGGGACAGGGCAGCCTCAGGAAGGACAAAGAACAGGGGAGCCCAACCAGCTCACAAAGTCACCACTTCTCATCCAGCTGGAGACCAAGGCCATGCTGTAAGCTGTCTCATTCCTATTTCCCAAAGAGGTAAAATAAGAGCCTTATGCAGCCATCGCCAGTCTGGCTGCACAGCAAAGAAGCTGAGGATGAATCCATTGCGTGTTCTCTCCCATGGTGTTTCCAGTGTCCCAAGGACACGGGAGAGCCCCATCAGCCTGAATGTGTACACTCACACATTGCTCAGAGATGGCTGAGGTACATCACTATATCTGCTGTTCCCAACTCTGATTTCTCTTTTTGAGCAGAGAGTTAAATCTGGCTTCTAGCTAGCCCATGGACAGAGTTCTTGTCCTGTGTAGGCTGTTGTATGTTTTGTGTGTTTGACAATAGCAGTGCAAGACTTACGTATTCCCTAGCTGTCTCCAACCTGCCTGCCAAGTTCCAAACAAGTCTTAGGAGAAACATCAATAGGGAAATACTGTAAAATAACA
Source organism: Bucco capensis (assembly GCA_013396975.1). Taxonomy (NCBI): domain Eukaryota; kingdom Metazoa; phylum Chordata; class Aves; order Piciformes; family Bucconidae; genus Bucco; species Bucco capensis. The sequence goes on along the minus strand of VWZO01015916.1, from coordinate 589,195 downwards.
TTTTGTATAGATAGCACCCTGCCATGACATATACAGTGTTATTCTGGACAAGCTTTCTTAATCAAGCAGTAAACTACCTTGTATCAAAATAAGGACAGCTGTAACTTACTACCCTGCATAACCAGCTTTCCAATAAGAATTTAAATGAAAAAACAACAACCAACCAACAGTAAATACAAGCATAGAAAGTTATCTGCATGATTTTGACATAGAATGTGGAAAGTGTAGAGAGATTTATAAAGCCAAGTACTGTTCACTCTTTGTTTTGCAGTGAACCACTACTCCGGTGGTGTTTTAAATCCTAAAGGGCTTGAGGCAAAAACCATGTCAGCTGCAGAGTAAAAACACCTATTTCTCAAACTAGATGCCAAAATAAATACTCTGGCATCCCACCCAGTAGAATAGATAATTCTGCTCGTATAAAAATAAATAAAACACTCAGAGAGCAAGAAACAAACAAGCAAGAAAACCTTTAATCTTGAGCATCTGTGATCCAGAGTCATTCAAGTTCAAGAAACAAATTGTATTTGAGCCTTGTCACTTGCTAACCATCCAACAGGTCTAACCATCCCTTCAGAAGAGGACACAATTCCTTACATCTTATTCCTGAATGATATAGATGTACTTCTCTCTTCCATCAAAAAATAACTGTATTCTTTTCATGTAAGCAACTGTAACCTTTTGAACAAATGGGAAATATCTGGTGGGCTGAGATGCAGTGGATCTTACTTGCTGATTTTAAGAAGAGAAACATGTTTTTGAAAGAAATTTTTAGACATTTTTCAAACTTCATGGCTTAGGAGAAGATCAGGAAAGTGGAAGGATACACTTTTATGTCATTAAACTCTGGAGTTATGTGGAAACCAGACAAAAATACTTAATGTAAGCAGAGTATAAACCTAATGAAAAATGCACATCAGATTTGCCTGTGTAACGTGGGTATTCCCGCTTAAATCCCTCAGTCTTTGCATACTCAGGGTTACTTGAAACCATTAATTCTACAATAAATTCTCCTTTTGCTCCCCACAGCATCACTGTCCCCTGCTTTCTGTGTATCTGAGCTTCTAACTGAATCACATTTTCCCTGCAGACAGTGGGTCATGTTCTTCCAAGCCCTTCCATCCTGGTTTCTCTGCTCTCTTGATCATCTTATTCTCCTTGTTCCTCATCTTTTTTCTAGTTCTCTTTCTTCCCTCTTTGCAGTCTCCCTCTGCCCCAGGATGGCCATACCTCATGCACAGGCTTGCCAGCTGTGATCCTTGCTTGAGGAGCTGCTCTCACTCACACTGGAGATAGCAACTTCTCTGTGGGCCCGTTGCCTCACAGAGGGCTCCACAGTGCTCTCCTGGTGCTCCTCCCCCAGCTCCTGCCAGTCCTCTCATTTGGGCACAGAGAAGAGAGATTTTGTTGGAAGTTATGTTGGCGCCTCATGCAGAGAATGGTCCTGCCCACTCTGGCCACTAGCCAAACACAAAACACCTGAAGCGAAAGGTCAGTAAGGGACCTGGGATGCTACTTGTCCCATCCCAAAGTCAGGCAGGTGTCAAGTTTGAGCTCTGAAGGCAGCCTGCCTCCCAAAATCCCTTTGCAGTCAGTGCTGACAGTGACTTCACTTTCAGTACATATATTGTTCCAGTATCAGGACTAGGAAGGGTGACTAGGGGAGAGGAGGAGGTGGCTGTGCAACCAGGCTTCCCCATGCCACCACTGTCATTGTATTTGCATGGCAGGGAGATGATCTGACTGCCTTTGTGGGGCCCTTTGGCAGGAGCCCAGCAGCCTTTCTGTGCCACTGCTCACATTGTACTGCAGAAGGATAAACACAGGCTTGTCCACAGCACTCTTGACAGCTCTGGAGGAAATCCATGATCACCCAGTGTCAAATAGGCCAGAGAAGCTCAGCTACTTTCTGTATACCAGCTACTTTCTGTACACCAGCTACTTTCTGTACACCAGCTACTGTCTGTGTCCTAATTCCCTGTCTCTTGTAGGAATATGGAAGTTTGCTGGTATCAGTGAAATTGGAGAAGGGAGTATGATGGGACTGTGATAAATGTTCTCGCTCAGAGTTTGACACTACAAAATTGTCTTTAATACTCCACTGTTTCTAAAGACACAGACTGGACAGTATTTAACATTTCTTAGAACCATGCCAAGGTGCCACAGAGAAAAATAAATGAGGCTGAAATACATCATGTTTGAAAAGGAAAAAAAAAAGTTACTAGTTTGAGGAGAATAATTATTTTACAACCAGAAAAGATCATCTCAACCAATCCTCTCTCTACCTTACTGAAAAATAGAAGATGTTAATAAAATGTTAAAATAAAGGATGCTAATAAGAAAGCATAAAAGATGTTATCAAGACTCTACTCTCTCCTGTCTAATCTCTCTGTGGCAGGGAGGATAATCATGAAAAACACAAAGAGAAGACCTTTCATCTACCCTATGTTTAGGCACTATATATGAGCTGCCAGAGCATTCTGCTGATTTTGTACAGATTTGAGTGACTGCACAAACTTCAAGAGACCAAGAACACAAGAAATAGATCAGATAAAGTCAGCAAGGTTGGTCTTTTCCAAACCTTGAGATCTCTAGATTGGAAAAAATTCCCCTGTCCTTCCTGAACTTAATGCACAGACTTGAAATCCTCTCGCCTGGCTTGTTGAGAACTTCACCTCCTGCAGCTGTAACACAGGTACAGGTCTAGTCTTCTAAAACACTGGATGTCAAACCTCCCTTCAGCCCCACCATGTACATGCCAAGAGCTAATGTTGCTCCAACAGCTTACTCTGGGAATATTCCAGTAGGAAAGAAGCTGGTGGTTTGCTTTACAGCCCCAAATTAGGTTGTTTTTATTTCCTCTGTTACCACTTAGGCAGAGTTGCTTTGCCTACAAGAAAAGCCCTTCCTTAAATGTAGAACCTGAAATCTAGAAAAGCATAAGTGTGCAAACAAGACCTCCATCTGCTCTCCTTTGCCCATCCCACAGTGGAGCAGGCAAGAGGGATGAAGTACAACCGCTAACATCCTGTAAGATAGTGCTTTAGCTCTCCGCAAAACAGAACATGCTACTCATGAATAACATCCTTTTCATGAAGAGAAAATGCAGGATTCTCCTGTTGACTTCCCCATTGCTGCGGTGACCAGCTGATCAAACTCTTTGGAATCTGATGTGTGTTATCTTTATTCCACTGTCTTCAATGAAGCTGGACAAATTTATACCCACTGAGAAACTAATCCTTACCTGTTACTGCTCCAGTGTACTCCTGTACAAAGGAAAACAATTACAAAATTGCAAGTATGGGTATGAGAAGAAAAAGAATCTTTCCTAAAAGCTGTTACCTCATTAGATTACCATAGGACCATAAAAGCACAGGCTATAGCCATTCTCTCTACCTTTCCTCTGAAATTAACATTGTTTTAAAGAAAGCCAACCTTTATAATTTTTTCCTCTCCCAAATCAGCTACTATATCCTGCTCTGCATTTAATTTTTAATAAGGAGTTAAATATGTACTCTGATTTAAAAAATCAATTTCCTTTTAAATTACCCAAATGTTAAAACCACACTTCTGTGGCAAAGAGATGGTGCTCTGGAGAACAGAGCCATCTACAGAAATCTTTCTGATAATAGTGTCCTTCTTTCAAATCCAAACATTTCCTTGATGTAGAATACAAATTGAGCTCTAGTGTATAAGTCAGCTAGGATTTCAAAGTTGGCCTTTATACTTTGCCATTAATTAATTCCGTCCAAGAAATTCAAACAAAGATACAAACAAAAAAGTTCTCTAAATACGTTACATAAGGCATTCAGAATATTCCAATTCATTCCCCTCCAGGAACACAGCAGTGTCAAAGACTAGTGCACACAGCATGTTTAGACTGGATGGAAAGCACTAGAAACTGTAAGAATAGTTTAAAATCCATTTATTTCAAGCTCTCCATTGTAAGAACTATTGTGGAGTATTTGCTAATCAATCTACACTTCTGAGTTATAAACAACTGCAGGCTTAATGAAGTGTACTTTTCTTCACTTTCAGATGCAGGAACAAAGGGTTTCCTATTAAAAGGGAGGAAATGAAGGCTGAAGGCAGAAGATCTCTTCCAAAAATGTTTGGAGCTTTTGAACAATTTAAATATCAAATTGAAAGTTACAAGCTCTTGTTTGAGATCTCTTTTTTTTTAGGGGGAAAAATCTGAGAAAGAGAATTTCTTTCCCAATACACCCAATGTGCAACTTTAATTCAGGTAGGATGAGTATTCTTTCTGACACAAGGAAGAAAGTCTCCCAAAATCTGTCTGGGAAAACTCATACAACTTACTCCAATTTTGATTATTTTTTTAATATCTTTTTGTTGCATCTATCACAACATAATTAAAACTGAAGTTGAGAACATGGGTCAGTGGTCAGTGAATGCAGAGAGATCTTTTAAGCTGAGTAAGAGGAGAGTAAGCAACACAGCATGGTGTAAGAACAGAGCAGATACGTCTATTCAGCCTGAAAGTAATTTAAGAGTTTTTTTCTCAAGATTTTATAGAAACAAAAGGGTAGCTTATCCCCTAATGTCTTTGGCATAAAACTTAGTATTCACTCACCTGAGAAACAGAACTGGCAGACAGAGTCACAAATGTTATGTCTTTTTTTAACAAAGTGAAAAGTAGACCTTGTTATGTTTCCCATTACTCCACAATGCACAGATGCCATCTCCCTCCCTGTTCCTCCTGTGGTGCTGTGACAATCTTTTGTAAGAGGCCACAGAGCAAAGTTGATATCATACAGTGCTACAAGCATCATTAACTTCTGTGAGATTTCCCAAGCCCATTATCTCCTACTTTATTCTTTGTAGCCCAAATCAGAAAAAAACAATTTCTGGCAGCACCTTATTTGTGCTATGATCTTATATGATAGTAGTTTTTGTGTAGCCTATCCAATTATTTTCTTGTAATTTTATTTACTGTACAGTAAGGCCTAGAAAAGTCCTACACCAAACTGTGTATTTTATAATGCTTAGTTTCTAACATTGATTGCAAACATTCAGCATGAGAAAAGACATACTTAACTCAGCTTTTTATTTAGAGGTAGACCTATAACAATGGACAATCTTAATAAGGTTTTAGGTTAGAATGAGTTGTAGTATTTCGTGCCACTGTTTCAGAAGATACAATTCCAATAAAGGGGAACAAAGATGAACTCCAGTTAATATACAGCCATAGAAGATCATATATATGTCTCTTTTATATTTATCATGTTTATGATAACTAGGCTTACAAATCACTACATTTCCATCATGCAAATTTTGAGGGGTTTGTGGTTTGTAAATACATGTTCTGTTTAGCACAATCTGTTGTGCTTTGATGCCCTTTAGGTACTGAAACATCTACACTAAAAAGCACAGAAAAAAACCTCATTTACATATTGTAGGAATCAACTACTGGCACAATCTAAACCCAAACCAAGAAAAACACCAATTATTTCCCTCCTCCCTCCCTGTAATAAATTCCAAATGCCCTGATTCAGCCTTTCTATTCCACCTGAAAATTGGAGATACAACTAAAACCATACTGTGACACATGCCTGCACATACTGTCCCCTTCACTCAAATACACCAAGTCCAAAGGAAGATATAATTCCAAAGAATGATACCTGCGTTCTATAGCATATCTATCTGGATAGCTTTGTGGTCTCTCATTCAAGAATGTGGATTCTCTCTGAGGCATGTGGCTTGGAAAGGAATCTGACACAATATAAATACTTATGTTCTGTAATTGAAAGATTTCTTCTCATCTTTCATATAAATACCACAACTCTTTGCTAATTCTATACCTCACGGTCTAAACATCATAAATATTATGTCATATCTTTGCAATGGGTTAATCTGCCTGTACTCTGCACTTGATAAAAACAAGAAAATGTTCCTTGAGTTATTGTCTGGAAATTTGTTACCATGACTCTATTCATGGTCTGGAAAAAAGATAAAGGACTTCAGGAAATATAACTAATAACCACAAGGATTTAGTGAAGAAATAAAACACCCCAAAACAAATAAACAAACAAACCCCACCAAAACCACCCACATCAATGAAATGTTGATTTTGATGGGATTTGATCAAGTAGGAGTTACACTCCAAGTCAGAATGAAGTTAAAAAGCATTTATGAAACCATAGTAACTTCTGATATTAACATGAGTTTCATAGGAAAGAGGAAATTCCAGTTTTCCTAAGGAAGAAAAGCCCACCTGATTCCACATAGCTATGCAATGTACAGACAGATACAGATACTGAAAAGTAGGCTGCACCATTTATCCACAAAAGCAGTATCATGCAACAAGAATTTATATTTGCATTGTGCCTACAATTTATAGACTATGTAGTCTGGTGTGGTGACAGATTAATGCTTCCATAGCATAGTGTGGGATGGTTGCCCATTATCCTAAGGGCTCTGTAGGGAAGGTTTCCATGACAGCATTCTGTGTATCACTGGAATCACTGTTATTTTGGAAATAACATTCAGTTTTGATCTCTGACTTCTACAGATTTTGCTGTTCCCATGGAACGTTATATGTGAGAGGAAAAAAACCCCAGCATGCATATTTCGCATAAAGCCAGAAATGCTTGGAAGTGATATTCCTGTGATAAACTGTAGAACCATGTGATAAACCAGAGACCTATTTGACAAATGCACCTATTAAATACATTCAATTACCTTCTCTACTCTCTGGCCAGTAACAATTCTGTCTTGGGACTTACTCTGAAGTTTTACTCTGTTGAACAGGTTCAGACAGCTGGCATTTCCAGTCTGCTGTCTGCCTTAAAATATAGACCTTCTCTTGAAAACTAGCTCTGCCTCAATGCCCAAGAGAAGTTAGTTTCAATCCTGGGAAGAAAAAAAAAAAAGCTTTTCTATACATTAAAATGTGATAGCTTTTAAAGCACAGCAACTGCTTCCACAGAGCTGAGGATGAGTTTAACACTGAATGAGAAGAGAGAGTTGGGACAGGAAGGGCCTTAAAAATACTTCATATTTTCACATTCAGATGTTCATATAAGTTTTTCCAAGTAAGTTTTTAAACTGTTTTGCAGCTGTTTTATTCCTCCATGTTTGGACAGGGATTTTCCAAGGGGTCTGAAAGAACTAGTTGCCCAGTTCCTATTGAATTTCAGTAGCATTCCACCTCTTAACTCTGATGTTCAGCTCTGAAGGTTCTTAGACATGAAATAGCCTCCAAGTAGGAGTTTAAACTCCCACTGAGCATCTATGATATTTCAAGAAAAAGGCAAAAATATAGACCTTATATGCACTGGAGAGAGAGGTGCTATGTAACTTTCTGCTAGTTTGGACTTGGGACTCTTCTAAATCTATCTACAACTGATAAAGCAAACTACACGATTACATTATGCATATCTGTCTGTAAGCCTGTATGTACCACTTACATACAATAAAATATCTAACTACTTGCAATCTCCTTAAGTAGCTTTTCTTTTAATCCATTTGAATTTCAAAGAGTAGCTAAAATTGGAGAAGGATTTTAATTGTATACAAGATTTGAACTTGGATAAGTGATCTGTTTGGATTCTTAATCTTTTGTGGGCAGATACTTCATAGTGTAAAAAAAGAATTCAATAATAAACACAAAGAACGGGAAACATTAAGAAAGCATGGTTTTCCTAGTATATTTGGAGGCATGGAACACAACATGCCCTCTGATAAGGGAAAGAAGATGTACTGTTTCAAAAGTGTAGCTTTTATTAACTGATTTGGCCACATTTCTTCAAGGACTATGAGAAAAATCTGAAGGTGTGGTGAATGAACAGTACAGCAATCCTCAGCTATACTGAGGGGCAGAGAAGAGGAGATCTACCCACACACTCCATTCCTAAAGTCAATCCCAGAGTGTTTTTCTGTATAAATATCAGTCAGGAGCATTAGCAACTGCTGTCCCACTTTCATCCATGCTTCTCCATTTCAAGCTTCAAATAGTCCAGTAAAATAGACCAATGTATGTTTCCATCCTTACAAATGCTTCTCAGTAGCCCTATACTTTATCAGGAAAGCAGTTGTGCTCGGGCATGGCATGGCAATGAGCCTTTAGCTCCTCCTTTGATGAATGTACAGATTTCTTGTGAAGAGCTTGTGTGTAAATGATGACCTGATATCCTTTGATACATGTAACATGAAATTAGAGCTTCCCCCGGAATCAGCAAGAGGCACTGGTGGCACCACAGATAACCCAAAGCAAGACTTATTTTTGCTTGGTACTGCTTACTAAGCTTGGTACTGCTTAATGATTAACATGGTAAGAATTTACCTGACAGAGGTGGGCTAGGAGAGAGGCTAAGGCCCTTAGCACAGCCCTAGCAGTGAGGGTACTACATGTGATAGTAATTTGTCTGTCTCTCTGAATTTACAGCAAGAGAGAGGGTGAGAGAAAATCCTGAGGAAAACCACACAGAGAGAAGAAGGGAGAGGCTAAGTTTATTGTAGCAACTTACGTTATCCACTGCTTGGATGCATACAAGGATGGGTAGGATGAGCTCATTAGCCTTCTGGCAGTCATCCTAGGAGAAGGACAATTCTGATTCCAAACCCGGGCAGATGGAGCTCGTTTAGTCCTGTAAGGCCTTCCATCTAAGAGGTTAAACCTCCGTCCTAAGGACTTTGCTGCCAGCGTCCAAGCTTGCTAGGCCCTGGCAGATGAACCTTAGGACTAAAGGGTGGGTCCAGCTCTGTGCATGCTGTGTCTCACCTAAAAAAATCGCTGTGGCAGGCTCAAGGGTGCTATCTGCTATCCTCTTTTTATCAGCATGCTTGGAAAAGGCGCTGATGAGGAGCGTGGGTGGAGCCCTCCCTGGATCTTCGTTCACGAAGCCTAGCCATACAGATCATATTCCAGCCAAAGTCACAACTAAAGATGAAATACGAATTAACCAGCTTTGAAGGAAGCCAAAGAGGATTTTGAATTTCTGCCTTTCTAGATATCCTGTCTCTTGACAAGCTTTTATGCTGGAGGAGGCTGCCTTATCTGTACTGTCTTTCCTGCACAGGGAAGGCTGAAGGAAGGCTGCAGATGGCAGATACAGAGAATGACCACAGGCAAAAAGAGCAGCACATTTCAGCAAATTAGAGCATGTAAGTGTGCAAAGGAGTTAGATAACTTCTTTTAAAAGTTACGTCTCACAGGAAAGTGAAGACAGATGTTATCTTGGGAAGAGTTTTGCTTCTCACAATATGTTGGCAGCACAGGCCCTGTTATTGCGTACTTAGCAAGTTTCCCTAAAATCAAAACCTTAAATAAACTGCAAAAGTGTGCCAATATTTCTTCAGCTCAGACATGGGATTCCCTTCTATAGGGTTTTTATTTCCAATGAAAAGTGCAATGAACACTTGAGTGGTAGAAAATACAATGTAAAACCCCAGCTCCATTTCATAGGAGCTGTGAAAGTCCTGTGGCTCCCCATTTGTTCTGGCTCCTTTGCCTGACTGCAGTGAGAGATAGCTACGTACAATCTGATGCCTGCAATTCACTCAGCAGCAGTTATTCTGCTTTTTTCCATGCAACTCTAATCAGAGTTGATGTAGATCAATACAAGCCTTTACTTTCATAATATTTAAAGAGACAGATGATTTATTGATTATTGTATCAAATTTTAGCACACACATTTTCTTTTTTGTCTGCAGTCAATTTGCTACAACCCACAGTGGATCTGCAGATCCAAATGTCACTCACTACAAAACCAGAGTCATACTGGGAAGATGATTAAGAAACTGCATTGGCATAGGACATTTATTTCATGTTGCCTTCAGTTTTGTAGTATGTAAAGATCTCTACTTGAGATCTTGAAATAAGTCAGTGCCCTGTAAAAATCATTAACTCCAAGCATCCTTGCTTTCAAGGGTTTTATAACATAGCTGCTTTCTGGACTTAAACATGATGCGCTATTTCTAGATACTGAAAAATAACTTTAAATCAATTGCTGATTTATCTTATGACCTTGATAATGAGTTGAAATCAACAAAGAGCTGGTTATAAAAACAAAAGTCATATTCTGTGAAGCCATATATCCTTTGTTAAAAAAAAAAAAAGCAAACATATTAAACAATGAGGTCTGATTCTACATCTGACATGAGCTAAACACTAGAGCCAGGATTTAGGTAGGATTCACCTCACTTGCCATGTATAGACAGGTCTACATCAGAGGTTTAGACTAACAACTATCTAGGCTCCCTCTATACTTAACACAAATTTATAAAGCCAAGTACAGAAGATATGAAACTCAGTTGCTGTGAAAGCTGTGCTTAATTTCACAGGTTTTACCTAGTCCCAATCCCTTGCTTCAATGATGCATTACAGCTATTTTCCATGAGATTAGCACATTCTTACAGTCAGACAAAGGCAAAAGGGACTTGCTGAATCATGCCCTCAGTCAAAAAGATAGACCAACGTTCACTTGTTAATGCTTGTACAGATCATATGTCATCCTTAACAGGATTAATTAACACAATACTAAGGATAAAGAGAAAAACTACAGCTGTAGTGCCTCTACCATAGGAGGGGGGCTTTTAGCACCTTTCCTACTCCCAGCTGAAATGTGCAAATACCATTCACATTTATTTCCAATTGGAAATGAGGAAAAGGAACATGAAAAAAAGTTAATAGTTACGAATGACAGTATGATTGTCCACTGTGGGGGTGCCATCACCTGCTAATAACTTTGTTATTCCAAGGCATGAAGCACATCCATTATACGAGTTCTGCATACTAGCAATGCTGGAGTTGGGAACAGAGAACACCAGTTTTAGTTTTGCTATGTGAATGACTCACTGCTGTTGTGTAAGCTTGTAATCATCTTTGTGTGAAAGATGAAGGCATTTCAGATGAGACCATTTGAGTCAGTGCCATCCTTTCAAGCTTGAGGACATTTCTCTGAAGAAGACAGATTTGAAAAGCAGCAAGATTTGAGCTAATATGTTACTGGAAAAGAAATCCACCAACCATCGGCTAAGGAGTAGTCTTTAGTCCAACACACAATTCAGCTTTTTGAACTTTGACTCCAGTTACACAGCATTCCTGAGGACAGGTGTGGTCATTCTAAACTCATTTTAGGGAAGTGCTAGGCATGAAATATACACCAAAGGGCAGTTAGTTTCATGGCAGTATTTTTAAAATTTGTTTCAGCAATAAAAGGTCAATCAATTTCTTCAATAATTATTTGCAGGCTTAAAGAGAAACCTTCTCTTTTTTTTTTTCCTGCCTCCATTTTTCAGTGAACTTGACCTATCAGAACTAAAGTGTGCTCATATGAAACCCACCCTCATCAGCTGTGCCCAGCATTGCTGCCTGACTTGTGTTAGCTGCTGTGTGCCCTGCCACTGCTCCTCCTGTCCTCCTCTGCTGCTTGGACTGCTAGGGGAGGGGAGGAAAGAACCACCCTGAGAGCCCACAGATGCCCTGCCTGGCAGACCCTTTGCTATAAGATCCCACTCTTCTCTCTGTGGCTGCTGGCCATGGCCCCACATATGGTCTGAAACGTCTCGAGGAGAGCTACTTGGCTCTTAGAGAAGCACACCTGCTTTGCCTTGGGGGAGGTGGAATGTAGGGAGCCTGGAAGCAGAGAGGTCTAGAGAATTCTCATTTGTAGAAACTGATAAGTACCTTTATCACAAGATTGAAAGTACATATGGCCTTTACAGACTTAGGGCTATTATTTCTGGCACTGGTTCCCACTCTTTCACCAGTCCTGGAAACTGCATTAGCAGGTACTGCACAGATTTCAGCACTCATAATCAAACAGGAAAAACCTTGCAAAAATTATCATCTTGCCTAAAAGATGACACAAGAAAGATACTACAAAACTTGAGAGACAAAACTAGTTTATCAGGTCCTTTTTTTTACTCCTCTAGAACAATGTGTTCCTCTGTTGGCTTTGCCTCCCTGGGCAACTGCACTGAAGCTGGAACACCTCCTTCATGCAGCCCAAAGGCTGGTTTCCATTTTGCAGAGCTACACGATTCGATTTGCTTCGGTGGTTCAAAAGTTCAATGGGGAAGAGCTCCCGTGGAGAGAAGAGTGCAAGCAGCTTGCTCTAACAAATGGGTGCTTGCCTTGGAAAACATCACATGTCAGTTCCCATGCATCCAAACTGCAGGCTGCTAAAGCATCCCACCGAGAGCCTGCCTGGCAGAGGAAGCGACTTTACAAACCTTTGAGTCACCAGGAGTTACACAAACAAGAGCCAGAAAAAACATTTTGCGATTTAAAAGGTAATTGTTACATAGTGCTTGATAAAGTTTATTGTAGCAGTTTGTGGGCTCAGGAGGGAAAACAGCACCCAATTGTTTGAGGAAGGCATTCAGATCTAAAAGCAGACTTCAGCTCTGAGTTGTTGTTGTGACAGAAATAGTGACAAAAGGATACACAAAACTCAGAGCTAAGAAAGGGGAAAGAAAAGCTGGCAGCTGAAAGAATCCCAGCTGCTGCCTAAGGACAGTTGCAGTGTATGAGCCTGAATCACACCTGTCCAAATTCAATTCCGGGGCAAAAATTAGTACAAAGGCAGCAGTACTTGAGAAGTTTCAATTATTGTTCCTTGCTAAGGTCAGGTAGAAGTATTTTCAGAGCAAATAAATACAGGTAAAACATACTATCCCTTTTCACAAAAACAGCAGGTCAAAGCAGTGTTATTCCACAAGTACTATACATCACAAAGGGATACCTTCCTTAAAAATAAAGAGCCCTGCTCTGCTCCTAATGGAGTCAGAGAACTCTCTAAGGGAGAAGAATTAGACCTATACAGTTAAGCACAGATAAGGATTTTTCCACACCAGACTACAACATTTTTATGCCATCTCTTATTATGAAGGGTTTGAAAGATATTTAACATACACTGCAGTGTTAACAGGACCATTCAGCTACACAAGTTTCTCTGTCATACCACATCAACAGCCAATCTCTCTGCCTGGAAATGCTTCTCTGTAGTGGGATAGGAGATCTAACAGCACACAGCCACATCCCTCCAGCAGGCAAAGAGCCTTGCTCAAGTCCTCCCTGCACCCACACTGCCAGCTCTGCCCCCAGCACTCCCACTGCCTTCTCAGAAAGCACCCTAGCCAAGATATTTTATCTACAAACCCTCAACACTTTCTCCTGTACACATCTCACTGCTTGGGGAGAAAAGTCATGCACCTGGCAGATGTTAGCCCCACTGCTCTGCAGCTCCTGGAGGCCCTCAGGAAGGGAGAAGGGACGACAGTGCACAAATCCCCATTGCCTGAAAGGCAATGATGTCATTGGTGCTATTTAATCCACCTGCCATCTCAAAGGTACACTAAAAACCAGCTAACCATAAGAATTTTCTGAAGCACCTCTCCCTGCACATGGTTTACAGAAGAAATACATGGAAGATACATGCTGGGACACCAACTTGTGCATAAGTTATCAGAGAAGCTGCACAACCTGCTGAGGTTGAGCAGACCCAAAGAAATAATTAAGAACTGAAGTTACCTGTAGGGCACTCACAACCTTCTGAGTCTTGTGCTTAAAATGTCTGTTTATGACCTCTTATTGTTCTCCTTCCTTCAACACAGTAGGAGATCATTTGAATCATGAAGCCAAATGCTGGTAGAATATCCTGAGGTAAAAATATTTTATACATTGTGGTTGAAGAAAACCCAAACCCACAGTTACTAAACTCTGTGGTTTACATAAAGTGCTCCTAGTATTAGTTTTTAAAGGCACACCAGTCCTAGAAATATTCAAGTCGGGTGGTCAGTATTTTTATTTCACTTTCAAGCAACTGGTGGAAAACTGGAACAGACAAGCCATGAAAGCTTAAGCTCACCTTTGGCTGCTTTTCTGGCAAGAAATCACTGCTCAACCTGAAAACGCTGCCATAGTCTACAGTAAGAAAACTGTGGATGAAAATGTATCTCAGAGTATGTGTCAGTTTTAATGTACAAGGCCTTTGTCATGAGGCTGAACTAAAAAAACCAGTCCAAAACCACTAAGGGCATTATAGCATTTTTTTCCCCTCCAACAGCAACATTCAGGAGTTTTATTACTATTTGTGGTTTATTTTGTGTCTCTGGATCAGGAGCTTATGAATTTTGATTTCTAGTTGCTCAGACACAGGACAGGAAATCTGAGCCAAAGATAGACACTATTTCTGCTCTGAAACTGCCTTTTTTGCTGGACTGGGATGGTTGAGGAATGACCCTCAAATCCTGGAAGGATATTCTGTGTTCTCATATCAAACAAGCTGCAAATACACTAAAAGGAAAATTATGTCAGAAACCACCTTCAGTGACTTTACACACTTTCAACCTTTTCCCCCATCACTTGTTTCTAACAGTAAGGGCAGCAAAGCCCTTGAGAAATTACCCAGGAAAGAAATGCTGCAGTGTTTAAAGAGCAGCTTAGACAAAGATACATCTGAAATGTGTTTAAAGCTGCAGGAATGGAGCCAGAGCTCCCGCTTTGTAGCTGAGAAGAGAGGGGACAGCTGTTAAGGACTGTCAGGGTGGCACTTGAAGGTGAAAGAGCCCAACATTCTCATCTTCGCACCTTCACCAAGGCAGGACATTTGCCTTATATACTGGGGCAACTCCCAGAACTGACAGCCCTAATTTGAAAACTTAGCTCTACCAAGATGTATGTTGCTCATAAAATCCTAAGGGAGACTGAAAGGAAAAGAATTACCAATCAACATGTCATGAGGTGTTCAGAAAGCTTCGTAGGTTCAACCACATTCAAACCAACATTTAATTATTTTGCTGACAAAAATGGTTTTCCTTTCTTGTTTTGAGTATTTGTACTTTTTCAGTTGCACTTCAGTTATTTTTCTGCATAGCATTCCATCTCCCTTAGTGGTTGTGTTCCAACAAAAAGGAAGATTGTGCCTGGGAAGAACTAAAGAACTGTACCTCAGCCATTTTCTGCACTCAGAAACACAGCTATAGCTGCTTGGTTTCTGGAGTACTTCTGCGGTCAATTCATCATAACTACTTCTAAGTTCCTTTCCTTGCCTGAAAAATAACAATGTTGTGTCCTCATTTTCACTATTAGGGTGTTTTTGAAAGACTCCTCATTATTTAGTACTTTGAAAGCATGCTGTCTCTTCAGGCATAAAATGTCGGCACTGATACACCCTGTGGGGTTTTATACAGTAAATTGATCAGATTAATTTGTTTAAAACTATTGTTCTAAATACAATCAGAGATTTCTGGCTCTTGGATTGTGTTCATTTTGGCCTCACCACAGCTAAAATTCTGACTTGAGGCCCATATAAATATTTGCCCTTTTAGCTTTTGTTTTGATTCTAATCATATTCATTGAGTTTCTTTGATTGCTTTTTTAAAGAGAAGTACTTATAAATCAGATTAAATACATCACTTTGCTACTCAATTCTGCCACACATCTCTGGTTTGCAGAGCAAAATATTATTGCCAGATTTTCCCTACAACCTGTGTAAACATTTACTTTACTATCCTATAATTGCTTTAGCATGTATTTTCATGCACAAACTAGCTATTCTCCATTAATTTTATTAGCAGGAAGATTCTGCCTAATGTTCAAACTCCATAAAGCTGTACACTCATTCTCATGCATTTAAACACCCTAAGCAGTCTTAGCAAATTGAGTGCTCTGCTTCATAATGAGGCTAACCTCCATCTATCAGAGAGCCTTGCAATAAAACACCAACAAGTTTTAAGAGTACATCCCAAGTCTATTCAGAAAGAATCCTTTTCAGCCTTTAAGCACATGCATTTCTGACATCCATTTATCCAGGAAGAGTGTTTGTATGTTCACATCTAGGGGCAGATTTTGGCTTCAAATTTGGGTGAGATGAATGGCTGGGAAATTAATATATGACTGGTCTGCAAAAACAGTGTTTGTATATTTCTGAACAAAACCAAAATTCATTTTTGGACCAACAGCAGCTGGTAGACAGACTCTCCTCACATCCACACATGTGGTTTGGCAAACACATTTTGTAATGACCTAACTCAGATCAATAATATGGAGCCTTTTAACTGAGTATTGCTGGTTCAGATGAGCCATTTTTCAGGGCGCTCACAGTGGCAGTCATTCCCTTTTCTCAGTGTACATAGCAGCATTTAACATTTTATGTGATGTGAAGCTGCAGTGCTGTAAAGTTTTAGTGGCATAGTGCTGATAGGTAAATGGTTGGACTTGATCTTGGAGGTCTCTTCCTACCTTAATGATTCTGTGATTCTATAGAGAGGCCAGGGAGGAAAAGGGATGGCAAGCAGCAGTAGCGAGCTCCCAGCCTGCAGCAAGGTATAGCTCTCAATCTATATGCACTATGTGTAGTTTATGTAAGCTGTAGCACATGGTTTGAGACCACTTATTTTAAAATATTGACACAGAAATTTATCACTGATCTTGGAGGTTATTTGCCTGTCTTGCCAGTTTCTGCAGTAATCACTGAATGGTCCTGGAACTATAAAAACATTGTCACTACAGTGGATGGTTTATTGTGGTTGAGACAAACACTGGAACACCTGCACCATTGCTGATTCAGTGTATCTACTCTGCAAAGCAGACATGACTTTGGGATCCTGGCTTTGGGGTTGAAAATGCAGGGCCTTTCAGAAGACAAATTTCAAAGCTGAAATGTGAGAACTGATACTCCACAAATATCTTTTGCCATATGGCACATATTCATCAGGAGCTACCTGAGACTCTCCAATGCATGACTCAAAAACCTTTTCAGTGTCCGCTATCCTCTTTTCATCAGTGCGCTTGGAAAAAGCGCTAATGAAGAGCGTGGGTTTTCTTGGCCTTCTGTACAAAATGAGAACTAGTCCATTTTTTGGAAATGTCATTAAGCAAATTCCCTGCTTTTGCAGAATGATGGTGACATTCTTGATCTTTTCTGCTCCTATTCTGCATTTCAAAACTTCTAATGTATGCTGTTTGATCTCCCCCCATTTTTTACATTCCATATTTCTAATTCCTTACTTTACTTTCTCCTAAAGTAGGATATGTTTTTAGATAGAAAAATGTTTTCAAATTAGTAAGGAATATTGGCTTTTTAGCCATCTAGAGAAATCTTGGCGATCTTTGATTTTTATGTGACATTTTTCTATGTGTATATACACACACACATGCATGTTGTACTTTTTTAGGATGTCAGGTAGTGATAGGACTAGGGTTAATGACACAAGCTTGAGCAGAGTAGATTTAGGTTGGATGTTCGGAAGAAATTCTTCACCATGAGGGTGGTGAGACTAGCACAGGTTGCCCAGAGAGGTGGTGGAAGCCTCATCCCTGGCAGTTTTGAAGGCCATGCTGCATAGGGCTCTGAGCAACCTCATCAAGTGGGAGGTGTTCCTGCCTATGGCAGGGGGGTTGGAACTAGATGATCTTAAAGTCCCTTCCAACCCTGACAATTCTATGATTTGTCCTTATATATCTTCAGCTCTGATAAAGCAGACCTTGAGAATCAGCCATCACAGAGAACAGTGGTTGGGACTGGTCTTCTCTTCATCCATTGTTGATATCATCAGGCAACAATCACCAGCTTTTGTGTAAACACTGATTTCTGGCCCATCAACTAACTCCTTTCCTCCATAGAAATTAGGATCAAATTGCAGCTACTGTGTATAAAGAGGAAGAAATTTTGAAACTGAAAATTTGGCTTTGCAATTAAGAACTTTAATATTGCTCCTCTTTGGATACCTAAGAGCTTAGGCATATAAACTTAAGGCTCAAACAGACCTTCTCCTATAAGCCCTATTTTTTTTTTTCACTCTGTTGTGGAGTGGAACTTAGGAAATTTTATGTTATGTTCTCCCATTTGGTTTATGACCCACAAAAGGTTGCCCACCAGTATCTTTTGAAGGGCTCTGCAGCAGTAATGCATTTGAGTCAGAATTAATCTGTCTTCATTCACCAATTTAATGAATACAAAAAAAGGTCTCTCTAATATTCCATATACAGACACATGCATCCTCAAAAAAATAATTCAAATCTATTCCCTTCAAGGTTCCTAATTTCCAGTTACCTTAGTACAGATTGCTCCATTGTTTAGGGCTTAAAATCCTATCTGTGAAATCTGTATGACTTCAAAGCACTGTCATACAGGAGATAGAGTAAGCTGCTTATGATAATTTGAGAGTCATATTAGATTGCAGTAGAATGCAACCATTTTTTCTGGAGGAAATCCACATCTGTGTCAATTGTAGCAGCTAGAATTGGGTCTCCTGCTTGTTTACGTAGTTGAGGTAAAGACAAAATTAACTGCTCAAGGGAAGCTGGATGGGGAGCTGTCATGTCCTCCAGCACAGCCCTCCCTGGCAGCAGAGCAAGCCACTGGGCTTCTGCAGCTCTCCCATCCAGCTGTGCTCAGTGCATTTTTCCCAAATACAACTGGAAAATTGCTAAGCCAGAACCTTCCACAAGTCCAGGGAATTTTTCTCTTACTATGCTATCCCTAGGTGCAAAGCTGTCTAGTTTGTTTTACGAATGACTAATACATTGTGTGACTATTTCTATTTTTATTCCTTGCTTGAACTGACAGATTATATAAATGTGTTGCTACAGCTTTACCTACAACAAAGGAAAATTGAGTTTTCAAGAAGGTTCATCTGGAGGCTCCACAAAGATGGTGACAGCAGAGAAGAACTAACATGGCTTCAAGTTGTACCAGGGGAGGTTCAGAGTAGATATCAGGAAAAATTTCTTCTCCAAGGCTGCCCAGGGATGTGGAGGAATCATCATCCCTGGAGATGTTAAAAAAATGTGTAGATGTGATGCCTGAGGACATGGTTTAGTGGTGAGCATAGTAGTGTTAGATTAATGGTTGGATTTGATGATCTCGGAGGTCTTTTCCAACCATGATAATTCTTTGATTCTGTGATAGAGGCTCAAGTCAGCACGTAAAGGGAAGAGCAAGAGAAAACATAGAATCATAGAATGGCCAGGTTGGAAGGGACCCTAAAGATCATCTAGTTCCAACCTCCCTGCACTGAGCAGGGATGCCAATCAGTAGNTTATGACCCCCAAGTCCTTCTCTGCACTGCTGCTTACAATGAGCTCTTCACCCAGTCTGTACTCGTATCTAGGGTTAATCCTACCCAAATGCAGGACCTTGCATTTTGACTTATTAAACTTCATTTTATTCTCTTGGGCCCACTCTTCGAGTTTGTCCAGATCCCTCTGGATGGCATCCCACCCTTCTGGCATATCAACCACACCACTCAGCTTCACGTCATCCACAAACTTGCTGAGGGTGCATTCGATACCTATGTCCAGGTCATTTATGAAGATGCTGAAGAGCACCGGTCTCAAGACTGAGCTCTGAGGGACACCACTTGTCAGTTAGCTATGTACTTTTTGCCTGTAGTGGCCTTTTATTATCACTGCCAAGTGACATTAAGTGTATGGAGAGACTTGATAAACATGAGATTGAAGATGGAAGATAATACAAGATTTACCTAAGTGCCAAGGCCCTGAAAAACAAAACAATTCTATTAAAAACAGAGGCTTTGGTAATCCCAATCAATTGCTAATATCCTGATACTTCTGATATCCTGCTGGCCATTGCCAGGCCCTCACTGCTAACAGAGGAGGACTTTTATGATCACCATGTAATAGTGTGGTAATGCTCAGCTCTGTAACTCTGCTTTGAGCACCAGCTTCTCCTCTGCTTCAGCCAGAGGCCAGAAGAACAGCCTGCACTTCCAAGGTCAGCAGGGAAACTACCTCCCAGCCTGGAGAATGCAGTTGTGCCTTTGAGAGGTATTGCACTCACAGCTTCTTTACACTGCCAATTGCCAGCCTAAAAGGACTAGTTAATTATTGCCAAAAGACCAGTTTTCCTGCAAATGCATGCTCGCCCAAGAGCTCAGGAATGCACTGAACACAAGAGAAGAAGGATATTTAGCCAAAATTGTTGTGTGCTTTGAAACACTGCAGCCTGGTGAGCACAGCAAATCTTTGGGAGTGCTTTTGTGTTTGAAAGCAGCTTTGCACTTAAAAAGAAAAAAGTACACACTGAAAATGACCTCCTTTTTAGGTGAGACAGGTAGTAGGAGCACACACAAGCCTTGCTGTGCTTGGCTTGGTTTTCCCAAGACTGCATTAACTGGGAAATTATTTCAGAGCACCTGATGTAATTAGAGAGCTCCCACTAGGCTTTCAGACAAGGATGGATGTAATCAAGACAAGCCATGGGATCATCACTAGTGGTTTAAACTGACAGCAGAAAATAAAAGAAATACACAGAGTGGAACACCCATAATAAAAATATTATGGTGGACAGATAATAAAGAAATTGTATTGCAGCTAGAAATGAACAGGAACCAGCATCTGCACTGAAGCAGAAAAAGCAGAGAGCTAACACAACAAGACCAGTGGATGTGACTGCACACTTGCTGAACTCATTAAAAGCCATGACAAGAAAAGTATAGGCACCTTATGCAAGATTTATGATGCTGCCTGCAGGAGAAGGTTTGAAGCAAGCACTGCCAAAAGCAGCAAATGAGAATTAAAATTATATTACTTAAACCACGGGTAAACAAAGTGTGTTGGTGAATAAAGAAGCCATGGGAATACCATAGGAAGTATCCCAGACACTGGGTCAGAAAACACTGCATCAGCACATTGCCCTACACCAGGAATCCTGAGGAGAGGACATCGACAAATAACTGCATGCCTGGTCAGGTAAACTGCTTTCTACTTGTGTTTGTCACAGAAAGCTGCAGCAAAGAGGTTCTTGTGTAATTTGTGTAATTTTAGCTGGGAAACCACAATTTAGAGCAGCAAGGTAGAATAAAAATGTGAAGCACTCTTGTCAAAGTAGTGTATTGGAAGGCCTGAGAAGCAGAGTTCAACAAAATATAAGCTGGAGCAGACAGACACATCCTAGCTTTCCCAAACTTTATGTATGTGTTGGCCAGAGAGAAGACATAAGACAAAATAGATGTTTTAATTTTTTCCTTTAATACATGCTCTGATCAAAAACTGAGATGAAATTTCTGTGCTGTAATTGGCATTACTCAAAGCATATTTCCTTTTTGCAGTCAGTGACTAGTTGAAATATGGCTTGTCCCCATGGCCTACAGTTACTCCCTGAAACAAACTACATGGCTTCTTTTCAATGTCCATTGTCACTTCCGGCTGTTGCAGGAATTTTTCACCCATGGTTTTTCAAATTAAACTGGACACTTCCAACTAACATGACAAACTTTAGGCAGGCTATCTCGAATCCTCACCTCCTCCAGCCCTCATGCTGTCTGAAGAGTTACCATGACCAGAAAAGGCTGATTTCCTTTCCCAGGTTGCAGGCATGACAAGCCAGCACTGATTGCAAGGAACAGGAACAATCTCCTGCTCACAGGCTAGTTCCTGATAGACAGCAGGAAAGGACTGTCTGAAAGGCCTCTTATTACACTGCAGTAAAAAAAAAAAAAGCTGTGCTAGTAACACAAATAAATTTATACTACATCCACAAGGAAAAGAATGTTATTTTTTTTCACATCTCTTGAGAATGTTCTGGTAAATGCCTTGCCCCCAAACATCCTTTCTCTTCTGTCCTCTTATGTTCTCTTTCAGCAGGTCTCTGCAGTATGTTGGTGCTACCTGCCTGCTCAGTGTGGTTCGCTTTGCCTGTGAATGACAGCCTGTTTTAGGGGGCTGTGACCAGCTAGTCATCTGGCAAGCACTTGCAAAGATTCCAATGCAAAAAGGCAATCTCTTCCTAGCTCCAAATCTGCAAGGCTTTAATGAGGTCTTGTGGAGAAGCAGCAGTGATCAGAGATTCATTAAAGATGAGGACATCCTTGCATAGCTACTAATTGCTCCAACTCACTAGCTTGTGTTTTTTGTGAAAACCAGAGCCTGCCAAGGGATGCTCTCAGTCTAAATTGTTGCAGTGCTTTCTGCCTTAACTTCCCCACTCTGCCAATGAATCAAAGCACTTAACTGATTTATTTTCTTTTTCTATTGTGACAGAAGAGACTTATTCTGCTGGGGTCTGGGCATACCCTTCTCTGGATAAATATTTAACTACTGAAAGCTAGGCTATTGTGATCTTTCTGAGGAATAATTATAAAGATATCATCACTAGTCTGTTTCTGTGTGGTGTTTAACCAGTGGACTATCCCCTTTTCTAAACAACAGCGTGGCAAGTATTATGTTGCTGCAGGTCTGATTAAAAATAGAGTAAAAACCTAGCCTTTTAAGAAGAGATGTGACACATCACTACTTGATTAAAATGTATTTCCTCAGTATAGTCAGACAGGCTCTGGCATATATTGGTTTTGATCTTATTAAAAAAACCCACCTTTTTGATTCATCTACTTATGCTTATTATGCACGCAATAACTTCCAGTACACCCAAGTATTCCTTAGTCCTACCTTGCAAACTCATTAAGATGTAGCACTTGTCATTCATAATCTATGTATCAAAGTTCATGTTTGAGGGTGTTTAAAAGGAAGAGTAGATAAATCAGAGCTGTTAGCACCGCTGTTCCTTAGAAATACATGTTAGAATCAAGCCAGTAGGTTTTGTATCAAGTGGTGGAAAATTCTCTCTCTAGCTGCATTTCCACAGATAGATAATAACCTGCAAAACTGAAGCTTAAGTAATTCCACTGGAAGCATTTGAGGGTAATATTAATAGAGAGTTTTGTAAATTAAACACAGCAAGAGATTTTAGATCTCAGAGGGACATTCTCAGAACAGGCAAATGGCAAGAGATGCCCACCTACATCTGACAGCAAAACATGGGTGACACTGTACCTGTGAAAATTTAGCTCCAGCCCTGTCTTCTCCTCACCTGACCTGCTCACTCAGGCAGAAGATAGGACATGCACCTGACAGGCACAGGACTGATTGGTTTTGCTTGTCTTCTTGCATTGTTGGGTTTTTTTTAAAGGGAATATTTTGCCNAGCCTTCCCTGGATCTTCGTTCGCAAAGCCTATCACAAAACCATCGACGATGATGATTTTGCCAATATGAACTGACACCCCAACCAGCTTTTACTGATTGCAGTGTTTTTGTAGGAGTAGACCTGAAGAAGTGGCAGATGCCAAACAAAGATCTGAAGGAGAAGAAGGGCTTTCTTCTGGAGTGTGGATTTTCCTTGAAGCGACCCACAGGGCCATCTGTGGCCTCAAGCTGAAGGTGCAGTTGAAATAGCAGCTATACAGATGCCCTGCTCTGATGCTGAGAGTCTAGGTAGCTTTAACTCTTTTTCTGGAGAAACAGCTTAGAGCTCCTTTTGGCTCAAATACTGTCTAATGTCCTTGAGGGAATGACATTGGTTAACAGCTTTACGCTACAGAAGAGTCAAGCTTTGACCAAAGGATACAATTTGCCTGATTAGAAAACAGTGTGATTCATACCTATGAAATAGTCCTCTTTTACCATTCAGAGGGCATCAGAGACCCCATGCTCTACTTGCAAAAATGTGAGACAAACACCTATGTGACTGTAAAAAAGCAGAAAAGCAAAACAAAACTCTGAAATACAGCTCTAGGATTCTGAACTACATTTCACAAAGGTCCACATACTGAACAGAAAGTCCAGGAGACTTGCACATGATGCTGTGGTGTCACTGGTCAGGCATTTCATTGTTGGCTGTTCATCAGACTACTGTGAGGTGCTGGGCTGTTGCATTCCCAGGCAGCAGTGTCCCAGCTGAGACTCAGACACCTACTGTGCTTTAACACTTTCTTCCCACTGGAGGATAATTTTGGTTTTTAACTAAATCTGCAGAAAATTTGAAATAGCTGTCAACTAAAATACTTCTTGTGGCATTTTGAATATGCCACAGCTTTTACTGAAGGAGTAAACTGATAAGCCATCAAAGGAACAACACTCTTTGGAAAAGCAATGCTTATCACCAGCTCTCCCTCTCTTTCCTAATTGCTGAGGGTCTGACTGTCTTAGGGAAAGCAGGATTTCCTTTGCCTCTCTGGGTTTCTCACTGAGCTGCTGCAAATAGCCTGAGAGAGCAAAAGCCACAGTTGCTTTTACTAAAACCCCATTGCTGCTCTGCAGGAGCTCCCTGATGAGCTCTCATCAGCCATCCTCAGCAGGTACCTGCAAACAGCGTTGCCAGGGTGACCTCTTCCCCAGAAACCTGTCATCTGCTGAAAGAGCTACAGTTTAGCTCTCACTGGTTACAGCAATTAGATTTCGACAGTAGAACACTTAGCCAACAACCCCATATCACAAGTTTTTAGTGAGCTCCCTTCAAAATTGGAAGTAAGGAGCAGCCTCACAGTCAAAATGGTGTTTTCAGTCCCATGGGTAGGCAGGCAGAGCTCTTAGGTGCAGTCATGCATGGACACAACCTGTGTGGGGGGGGGCATCCTACAGCCAAGATGCAGGAGCACCTAAAGGTGAACGAGCACCATATAGTTCCTCAGAAATCTGAAAGTCTGCTTGCACATTCCAAACCAGAGCAACAAATGCATTTGCAAAATCAGTGTAGAACTTCCAAAGTGAGATAAGGAATGCTGCTTCCCTAAGTGTACAGCATGGTGTGGAGTGTTGCCTTAGCCCTTCTTAGCAGATGACTTCAGCTTTGTTTTACATAGTGTCCTCTTCTACTTGAAATGGCATCGTCTCTTACAAATATTCAGCAAGACACAGGTCTTCCTTCTGCATGCTAGAAAGGACTGTACAGTCCCTCCAGACACAGGGCTGGACTTATGACTTCAGCACAGGCTTTAATCAAGGGCCAGTTTTATTGTACAAAGGTAGATGACATGGAAGCAAATACATCTGCTTCCAGAAATTCTAAGGTGCAAGAAGGCAAACCCAAAACCCACTATGTTTACAAGAGAGTCCATAAAGTAAAACCAAACCACAAAACTTCCATGCTGTAAGAGAGAAATACTACACAAGGAAGAGTAAGAATAGAGCTGTTTCTGGCAAGTATTTCAACACAGCAGTCATGATGTAAAACTGATTCCAACCAGTGCTGAGAGGATCAAAACAGAATTGAGGCAGAGAGGAGAAATGTGGTGGGGTGAGTTAAGGGAATTAACGTAGCTAATAAGAAGTATGCAGAATAAATTAGCTATGATAGCTAATTTATCTTCAATAAACACATTTATATCTAGGCTTCCATGAATGAGTGGGGCAAACAGATTTTAACTCTTTACAGGTAAATGGTCTTCAATTTGCATTCACATTGGTTCTTGTGCTGCTGTATCTACATTAAATTATAAGAGGATGACAATTCCTTTTCTTCAACAACCCTGAAGAAGGAAAACCTGCTTGCACATTCAAAACCTGAGCAACCAATGCATTTGCAAAATCAGTGTAGAACTTCCAAAGTGAGATAAGGAATGCTGCTTCCCTAAGTGTACAGCATGGTGTGGAGGTTTGTCCAGACACCAGAGACAGTCACAAGCTGTGTTAGTCAGGGCAAGTTGCTCAGCTTCATTGTGCCACTGCTTTCATCTGTGCATGACAAACAGTAGGACTTAGCCCCCAGAGAAAATGAATACCACTACAGGCTGGAAGAAGAAAACAAGCATCTAAAGAACTTTAAGAACAGGCATGAGGAAGTGGAAAGTGAATTTTCCTTCTTATTTCATTCCTTAAAACTTTTGTGACCACTGAGGTTTCATATTTTTCCCCTACTGAGGGATAAAAGCATAGGCTTTGGGGCTGCAGTAAGGAAAATTCTCTCCTTGAACCAGACTCCAGGTGCCCCATAATGTGGTACAGGAACCACAATAATTATTACAAACACCTCAAAATACTGCTGTATAAACCAAAGGAGAATCTTTTATGGATGATAACAAACCTTTCCAACCCTCCAAAGAATCTGGTCTTCAAAATTAATATTCTGCCATTACAGGGGATAAGCACTTGAGTCCACTTACTTCAGTACTCAAGTTGCTATTTGCTGTCTTTCCTGGTATTTTTCTTTTCTCTCTCCCTTTTTAAAGAGCAATTCTGGTTAATGATATGTCACACTACATCAGTGTCTATGGCAGACTGTACCCTGTACACAGTGTGCTGTACATAAGCTGCAGGGTGCAATTCCACCTCAAAACAACCCTGGAGAGCACCACGTCCTGTAGCCATCACTCAGCAGCACATAGATCACCTTGCAGACAGATGATTAAGTCTCTGCCCATCCGCCTGGGGCAGAGTCTGGCCCCAGATGACAACAAATGGAAAAGGCAGAGCACTATCTAGAGACACCATGATGACTCAGATACCTCCTGTAGATTTACATGGGCAAGAGGAACTTGTTTATTGGCAGATGTGCAGGTGCCACAGATTTCAAAGGGCTAACCTTTGCCTGCTCTCCAGAAGACAGCTCTGTTTCACAGCTGAAAAGCATACATGGGCTGGCAGTGATCATCAGCTTAGCATGGAAGCCAGGCTAAATATATGGTTCATGAACACCACATCATGCTCATCTGAATTCACTACAGCTACATGGTTTATCTGCTGTACCACTTAGTATCATCCTTCCTGCATGGTAAATAATTTACTGTCCTCTTTTCAAAGAGGGCTTCCTATAGGACAGAACACATGGAAAACCATCATGACTGACAAAAATCTATCTTGTGAAAGAGTTCTTGTCCTTCTTGACTATAAATAAGTTATGTCTTGTTCACAGGAATTTAGTGTAACTACAATATTTAGCTGCCATAGTATTCAGTGTCATCTTGCCTGCACAGTAAATAATTTATCTGTTTATTTCTGCAGGGGACATCATATGACCAAACTTGAATGGTAGTTGATTACATGCATAGTATGTATAGCCCCAGAAAGGATTTGCAACACCCACGTGATAGGAGTCCTTGTTACTGCTGCTGCTGCAGAACAGCTGAGAAGTGAACACACTGTTTATTGATGAGCTTTCTTTAGGGGAGCATCCATAAATAGACATGTGCTGGGGTATCACAACAGCTACCTTCAGTGGCTTAACCAGCTCACTGGCTCTTCTTACTGTTTCAGATAGGTCTGTTAGGGAGGAACTAACTGGTCATACTATATTCCTCTTTCAAAGTTGCCATAGGGCTTCTGAAGGAAACATCAAAGAGTCATTCAGATGTCTCTAGGCCATCAGAATTTTTTTTCCTATCTATTTATTTATTTATGTATTTTAGATTTTCCCCCCACAATCATTTTCATTCCAAATAATTCTTTGTGGTATTTCTATCTTAACAAGACTCTTCAAGTTAGGAAACTCAACTGCAAGGCAAAATTTCTCAAAATGTCTATGAATCAAAGACTTCTGATGACTCATTACTATTTTACCAGGAACATCCTCAAGTCTTTCAAGGTTCTTGGGGTTTCTAGCTCCCAGTTTCCCACTTTGTGACTAAATGTATGATCCAAAACAAGCAGAAAGTGTCTCTGACATGATTATATTTCCTCACTTCTCAAGAAGTCTTGTGAGTGTGAGTTAGTATTTTTAGAGCACTTTGAATGAAAGATCATAGCCTCAACTTACAGATTTGCCTGTGGCTCCTTTTCCATTTGACTGATAATACCTTTTTGTGCATTGTTGTTGCTGTGTGTCTGTCACTAGGCTGGTTTGGCTTTCACTGAGAAGTTTTTTACTTTGAGAATTCTTCCAGAAAGCAATAGACTGATCCACATACAGAGTTGGCTAACCTGAAGGATCAGGTCCCAGCTGCATGCTTTATGCCTTAAGCACTCTCCAAAGCAGCTTTTAGCAGCAGTGCATAGGCTTCATGCGCTTCTCAGAAGAATTAAGGGATTCTGTTGCTAGATGAGCAGATTCATCTGATTTCTAAACTTCATACATCTTTATTGCTTCTGGAACGTCACACAAAAGTGCACAGCTGAATTAGCAGGTTATTAGTGTGGACCAAATGAGGATTTGTCACTAATCTACTGGAACTCTTTTGAACTTCTACAGGAACTCATAACATTCAGCACTTTGCATAGCTTCTTGAGTGTACTGGTTTGGCTTTTAAAACATTAGTTTGGACTGGAATTGAGTGAGATCTACTTTTTTCTCACTGCAATTATTCAGTTCAACTGAATTCAATGAAGCTACAGCTGTTTATGCCAGTGTAATTAGGAGCAGATTCTAGCCTGATAAGACACAACATGATATTAAAATGTAGTGCTTAGTAATATGATTACAGCCTGAGGAACAGGTAGCATTAGTTTCCTAGTCTGCCAGTCATACCAACTCTGAACAAACAGCTAAGAAAAAAATGGTTTTTTAGAGAGTTCAGAATTCCTTATTGACCTCCATCATCAGCAAAAGCAGATTTTATACTGGAATGGAAATTAATGATTCTGCCAAGCTTAGTTTATTGACATTCTACACTTTTACACAATACACAGGCCCCCACTGGCTTGGAAAATTCTTGTGGCTGCTTATTGAAAGAAGGTTGTTTATATTAAACCTACAAAGACATATACCACTGCATGCACTTGGAAAGATATTTTGTTGAATATATTATTAGTTTCGGAACCATATTATGAAAGTTTTGCCTTACAACAAGATGAATTATGCTTAGGAAAACTAAACCTTTACAGTTTGCAAACAGTATGGGTTTCTCTTTTTGCTTGAGCAATAAATTACTCCTGGAACCTGGGCATAAGTTTGCCCAGAGGTGCTAATAAAAATGGAAACTGTGCAAAAGTTATGCCAGAATGTCACAGGAAGAAAATTCTACTTCTAGAAGAAGCTAACATAGAAGAATAAAAAGTAGAGCAAAGTGAAATTTTTTCTTTCAGTTTTGATGTTTGCCTGGTTAGGTAACTTGAAATGTTTTGTTCAACTTGAGATGGAACATTAAGCTTTCATTCCTTATCAGATTCTTTCTTGCCTTTCACTTAAACACCTCCCTTACAGAATGATAAAAATTCATTTTATTTGTATAGTCTTAGTCTCTATCATCAAATCCAAACTTAACATGTGGTTATGCATAAGTGGTTTTTCTGACCCCAATTTTAAAGCAAGTCTCATCTCTTATGAATCCTTAATATACTTAGAGAGATTATAATGATGACTTGGTATTAGTTGTGGCACCAATTTGTCACGTTGTAGGTAGCTAAGCAGAGATGAACACTTACTATTGGGCAATGGGATTATTTTATTACAACCTAAACAGGCAAAAAAGGAGTCTTCATCACAAAAACCTCGCAGTATGATAAACACAATAGACACAGAGGAAAAAGGGATTATTTGACATGGGCAACTGCTCTCAGTGGACTTGCACATTGCAGAAAGCAAGATCTACAGTGCAGCCAGAAACCTCCCAAGATCCAGCTTAGTATTTCAGTCAAGTCTTTCTCTTTGGGACAGTTTACAGACCAACTTTTTATATGAGTTTAGATAATACAATTTATACTTTCTGCTGCCAGTAAATATTTTTTCATAGATTCACCTCAGAGAGACAAATTAAGACACTTACCCCTGGGATTCCTCTTTTTCCATACAATGGGAAAAGAAATATTGACAATGATACCAGAGTTCAGCCCAGTTTCTTTAATGCCTTAATATTCTGGGAAGTGAGACACTCCATCCTCCCTGCTTTGTCCTCTCCCTGGAGAAATTCTTCAAATAAGTTGAGGCAGAAAAGGGTGAAAAAGACCCCAAACAACAGTAAAATGCTGCTTCACAAACTAGCTGTTCTCTTTTTTTTACTGTGTAGCTCTGAAAAACCATTCTAATATCTGCTTACAGTTACCTCAGAAAGCTGAATTCAGAAAGAAACAAGCTCTTGTCCAGCAGTCCAACACATTTTCCATTCAAAGTATTTCACAAGGGTTAGCTAAAAAAGCCTTGTAATGTGCCCACAGTAAAGTAATATATGGTCCTTACAGAGAGAGGTATGAGATAGGATCTGACTAGGGAAAAAAATGAAAAAAATGACATAAGCCTCTGAATTTCCCATTTCCACTCACCAGGAGCCCATTACTTAGTTACTTGCAAAGAAAGACTCATACGCCATGCTTAGGTTAGTAGGAGTTAAGGTACAACAATCAATACACAAAGAGCACCTCTCACCCATCTTTCTGCAGCACAGTCCTCATTAGGACAACCTTATCCTGGGCCATGCAGAGTGGTTGCATCCACACTCAACCCACCAGATGCACATAAACCTGGGGGAGATGTCACCTGATGCCTCAGCACATTTCTGTGACATAGCGTGGTTGGAGCACTAACACAGTGCAGAGGAACACGTGAATCCAGCCACTCTGGAATATTGTTGTGTGTGTTTATTTTAGCCCTGTGTTATGCAAAGCCTGCATCACAGCCCCAGGTGCCTTTGGGAGCCAGGTTAAGAGGCTGAACTTGCAAGGTGAATCATACCAGTCTTTGGAGAAGTAATTATTCTGCACTGACAGACACAAATTTTAAATGATGGGGCTTGAAATTAGTACACAATCCCTCCGGTGTTTATGGCAGTTCCATACTGTCTCACCGAAAAAATTAAATGTACAGGAAACACAGAAATAAAAGGTGACAAAGACTGCACAATTTCCCCTCAAAATACAAATTATTCAGTACCACTAAAAACACATGAGCTGTAGTCAGGGTTCACACAATTCTATGGCATCCTAGTCTTTGGCAGTTTCTATTTGATTCAACAGCAATAGATTAAAATTTCTTCCTGCTACTCTGCTTTGTGTGTGTATGTGATGGTTGTTGCTTTAATAAAAACCTTAACAACTAAAGCAGTCAAGCGAATGTGAAAAGCTAACTGCAAAAATAGCAGACATCAGCACAGAACACATTAAGAATGAAAAAAGTAAATGTTTTCATCTTCCAATAGTGTGTCTTGGGAGCACTAATCATAGGTGCCTCTTTTCTCTCCAAGAATGACTTTTCCCCTTCATGACACATGACCTGATGCAGGACTTGTTTAACTGTGATATCTGGATGCAAAGCAAGTGAGAAAAGGATCCTTTGTCTGCTATTTTAAAAGCAGGAATTCTGACTGGAGAAGGGATGATTAAAATGCTCTGTGTGGCAATGGCAGACAAGTGACTGTCTCCCTGACAACAACCATAATGTTCATATGAATAAAATCCTGTGTTTACATAAAAGTCTGGAGGTTCAGGTCTTAGAAACGTCAAAAGCAACTGAGTCTGGAACATCATATAGTATTATTATTGATTTCTTAATTACTAGGCATGAAATATGTTGATACTAATCTATTTATAGTTTTCTCTTTTTCTGTTGCTGTCTTGGAGAAATACAACATTTCTAGAGCTGTGGCTCTAAGAGCATCATTTTTTTTTCCAGTGTGTGGTGTTAAATTCCAAGTTTGATACATTTATTGCTTTAAAATTTCTTAACTGATTCACTACACTAAGGAAGAATATTATTTGCTTTTCTTTATTGCCACAAGGCATATTTATATCAATAATTAATTACATTAGACAGTCACATAATTTCCCATCATTTCTGGGAAAAAAAAACAACCATAAAAAGTTAATGTTGTGTAGCCTGGGGGAAATGATGCCTTTAGGGCCCTTTTGAAGAACTCTGATGGGAAAGGTGCTTCATTTCTGCAGAAATATGGGTTTAGGCTTCAGAGCCAATTGTTGTTTTTTTTAACTGTAAATCAAACAGCATGCATCTCTAGCTTCATTATGGCAAAGAAAGTATCTGCTCATGAGCTGTAATCAATAGATGGACATCAGTTCCCCAAACCAAAATAGATCTATTTCAGATCAAACACAATCCAGAGGCTTCCCAGACTGCATGGTCTCAGTCTCTTGAATATGCTATGCTTGCTTTGAGGACCGTGAGATTGTCTTGTGGTTTGGGCTGAGTGCAGGGGACCCCCCATTGCAGCGGGCTGTTGTTCAGCAGACAGAGCATGTGGAGCTGGGCAGTAGCAGCCAGAGTACTGCTAAGCCCAGGATGTCAAGATGCCCTAGTAAGGTAAGATTTCAAGCAGCAGCTGAAGCAAATTCTTCCACTTCTTGTGTGATTAGCCTAAACTCTGGGGAGAGTCAGGCTCTCTTTACAGCTTGGCTTTTATCTCCCAGTGGTACTTACACAAATCAGGAACATACCAATGCGCAAAATGTATTTTCCCCCTAGGTGTCCCCAAACACTGCACTCACAAGACATAAGCAAAATGCTCTGCTGAGACCCCACTAGGACCGAGCACAGAGACAGGGGGATTATCTCTTAATCTCACCACTTTGATGGTTCCTGCTCCCATCCTTACCTCTACCAGCCTAACTGTGGGGGTAAGAAGCAGGATACCCAACTCACACAGTGAAACAAGAGGAAGATCTTACTCTACTGTGAGTTACAATGTGTTTCCACCGGCCTAACTTTTAGGAGCATGCCCATGGCAAGAACAAGAAAAGGATCTGCCAGGCTGGTGTAGCTGCACTTGCAGCAGGCAGAGTGCTGCTGGCACAGCACACATCTGCCAGGCTGCTCGCAGCACCAGCAAGACACTCATGGTTTCTGATAGCTCAATGTGGTGGCATGGGACAGGGCAGCTCTCAGGGTACTGCACTGAGCACTGAACATCATCAGGATGTGCAGAACTGCACAGAAGAAAGGTCCTCATATCTATCTAGGCATGGTCTGCTAGGCTAGGTTGGATATTAGGAAAAGGTACTTCACCCAGAGGGTGGTGGAGCATTGGAACAGACACCAAGCCTGACAGATTTCAGGAAGCATCCGGAAAATGCTCTTAAAGACATGGTATGTCCTGTGCATAGAGAGGAGTTGGACTCAATGATCCTCATGGGTCCCTCTTAACTCAGGACATTCTATGTTTCTGTGGTAGATGTTACCATGCTTTACACCAAGCTACCCCAAACTTGTTTCTAGCTTTCAGAAATCCCATGTCAGCAAACCCTTCCCAGAGGCCAGCTTCTTCCTCATGAAATCACACAAATCGTTTTCTTCTATTCACAACAGCATTAGTTCTATACCCACAAACGCGGAAGCTGTGGAGAAGCAGGCTGACCCAAGATCACATTCAGAAGTGCTTGCTTTACAGACACCCATGACACTAAAACACCCAAGACAGAAAATCACCTAAGGGGAAGGATTGGCCCTTGCCAGCTGCAAAGGTGTGGCTGCACATCACTGCTGGGAGATGCAGGGCAGCCACTGCTGGACGCTCACTGCAGATCAGACCTGTTCTCTGAGCCTTGCATCCAGGTGAGTCACTAGAGAAGCTGCCATGGCAAAGAAGTTTCTGCATCTCCAGTCCTGCAGTGACTGGGACAAATGAGGAGCAAATTATTCACATGGCATCGACTGTCATTTTAACAGGCTATTTATCACACCATTGCTACTTGTGTCTGGTCCAGTAGCACTCAGGTGCATAATTGATCTGAGCACTGTACTAACACAGGGAGAGGTGATTCCCTGCACACTAATTGTCTTTCACAAATTATGGTGTATTTTCCTTTAGCTATAGGGTGGGATAAAAAAACCCATCTGTAAATGCACTGCTCGATTTTCACGTACAGCTTTGATAGCTAAAGAAAAGTAATTAGTATTGTGGTCCCTGGCAATCTGACAATAATCATCTGAGAGGTTTACTTTGATTATTTACTTCTAGGGAATCTATTCAGAATACATAAGTTTCATTTCTAGGTGATGACTAGAAGGTAGCAAACCAAATATTTTTCCTTCCTTTGTTATGGAAAGGCATTCCAATTAAAAAAAAGAATGTGAAGTCAGAATAATAAGATTATGTATTTAAAATTAAAGTACATAAAGTTCAGTTTTGAAATATTTGCTAAAAGCAACAGTAATGTGTATTAATTGAATGAAATGAAGTTAAAATTTACATTGCTGTAGAAGACAATATCAAAAGAAAACAACTACAGCATATGTCTGCTCATGTACCTGGAGTTTCTCTGTTGATTTTAGAATAACTACTACAGCTTTTCAATCTGTGCCTAACTGGGCTTTACACCAAGGCTTTGGCAATGCTTCAGTCCAACTTACTATTGGACTCTCTTTCTCAAAATGCTGGAAATGAAGGCTGCGTTGCTTTCAACATTTGGCTTTTCTGCCTTTGGCCTATAAATTGCAGCATCACTTGCTATTCCTCTGGCTTTCCTAACCAGGAAGCAGAAATGGGGCTCATCTCGTTGGGATGAGCAGCCAAGACAAAGTCAAAGCAAAGACTTCAGAGATTGGAATTTGTTGGTATAAAAACATTTCTGAAGTAGTTCTGAAGGCTGAATTAATGCATTATAACCATCTGCTCACAGATAATTCACAATAAACAGGGGCAGGAAAATAAAAGCCTAATGGTTTCCTTGCTCTGAGGTGTTTGCCAGGTCGGGACACAGTCACAGCAGCCCTTGCGTATTTGTCTGCTCCCAGTGCTTTGTGACACACAGTTAGGTTGCAAAGTTGACAGGGATGGATGCTCTACTGCCTAATTCACT
The DNA here is from genome assembly GCA_013396975.1 of Bucco capensis. Taxonomy (NCBI): domain Eukaryota; kingdom Metazoa; phylum Chordata; class Aves; order Piciformes; family Bucconidae; genus Bucco; species Bucco capensis. Next base: position 554,816 of record VWZO01015916.1, on the reverse strand, counting down.
GCAAAGGGCTACTATAACTACAGCCAGGAGAAGTTTTCCCACATATTTCAGAGTGGCAAGATTGTTACTCAGGGTGAACCCTGACACAACCAAAGGCTGTATCATCACAGTCCTATTCATGTTAAGTAGATTGGTCCCTTAAGCATAAAAAGGTTCTTCAATAAGCAGTGAAAGTTTTTCAAACACACAAGGACTGCTGTACCTAACATTCTTTTTTCCTTTTTTTTCCTTTAAAATAAGGCTTCAAGTCTTCCTAAAGAAAGAATAACCATTGAGTTTCATACCATTGTGCCCTTTGTTCCACAGCTGATACACACTTCATTTAACACTCATCATTTGCCCAACCTGATTTTTTTTGTGTGAAGGTTAGAAATTGTAATTTTTTTTTCAATTTTAGGTTTCTGACTACTTTATTCCTCATTTTCCTCATGACATCTTTGTATTTGAACTAAACCAGTTTTCCACAATGTTTATTTCCCTGATTCATCTAATTGAAAGTGATCACAAATCCTCTTGTCCTTTTGCATGTTGAACAAATAAAACCCTTCTGATCTTTTCTCATATGATACTCTCCAGACCTGATCTGGTTTCACATCTTCTCTCATGTGCATGAGCAACGAGGGCACCATGTATTTTTCTAGGATAACTCTTAGGAGTTACTTGTATAAGAGCACTATTAGATCCGTAGCTTTCAGAATACCTTCAATAATGCTTTTCAGCGTTTCTCTCTATGGACCCTGTGTGGGTTTGACATTCAGGGCAGCACAAGCTGCAGGTCTCAGGATTTACTCCTAATGCAAGTCGTGTGGCACCTGTGAGGAATTCACCCAACCATGCCAGTCAAGGCCTGCAAGGGGTGTTTGGAAAGCATCAAACCTCAGCGTTACCTTCTTCAGGCTTTCTTTTCCCAGTATACCTAATTATATGGCATTGTTTGGAAAGTTCAAAGATAAAACTATGGAAAAAATAAAAACAAGACTTGTAGAAGGGGGAAATGATTTTCATGGTAATACAGTAAAGATTTTCTTTAAGGCTGATGTATAGGGCTATCATTGCACTGCACACCTACCACAGCTGTATTTTGTAAAACTGAACTATTTTTGGACCTACATTTTGTGATTTATACTGAGTGTTTTGTGTCTAGTGCCATTAATAGCTAGCAAGATCTATCAGGCAAACATCTTTATTTTGGTGCATTCAGCTGGAGTTTTGCTATGAGATCAAACACGGCATTTTAAAGATGTTTTATTTTGGCAGGGAGGGATTTGTTCAGTATGTTTGTCTTACTATTGGATGCAGGGTTTAAGCATCTGTAAAATACCATTTTTTCAAACTATTTTCTTTTTTAGCAAAAGAGCAAATGCCATTTCAGGGAATTAAACATCTCTGTTAGAGGCTATGAAGACACCATAAACAAAAATTTGGACTGGATCTACATGTCTCTGCATTCCTTTGCATTTCTGATGAGCAGCATATTTAGATACTATCCCTTTTTCTAGGCAACAAGAAGGATGACAGTGAAAGATAAGATAGTGGAAGATCAGCCTCTCATCTCCACTAACATGCAATTTCCAAACGCTCTTGGTTAAAACTGCTCTTTTCTAAGCAGGTTTTTGCAGAGGGAGAAAAAACTGCTTTATTTTCTCTGCTCCAGTGAAGAAGAGGCCTGTGTTAACGTATCTGGAATAAACATGCATACAGTCCACATTGTCCTCCCATAATGTTGTTTACACTTGTTGGCCCTGTCCAGTGTGTTGTGGATGTGGACTGTTACAGATGTCTGGAGGGTTAGAAAGGACCATCTTTGCTAGGGGCATGGAGTAGCTATCACTCTTTGTCTCCCTGTTATTTTCATTAGGTCTTATTCACGTACCCCTGAGAGTGAGAGAGTCGAAGTCATCTGCCCACTAGTTATTATGCTGTTGCACAAAGAGGTTCTTCAGCCTACAACAGGAGACTGAAAACAAGTCTGTTGATAAATTATTGTGACCCGTCCTACTCCTATTTAGAACCACTGCAGCTGGCTGAAGCTGAAGTTAACATCCCCATCTGCATTTACTCAGGGTGTTTTTACGCCCGTGAAAAGAACAAAAGCTCCATGCACAGAGATCATGTATCAAGAAATTCAAGCAAGTCCTAAGCTATCTCACATCTTCCTTAAGTGTGGAAAATCCATTTTAACCATGATTAAAGTAGTACCACATGTTGGGCTCAATGTCTCTTCTCAGGCGGATATTACAAAGCTGAGCACATCACTGGGCTCAAGATTTTATATTAATGGAAGTTTATGTCAGAACAGGTACAGAAAACTACTTTAGCTAATTGTAGCCTATGAGAAGATACTGCTAATCAGCATAGATCCTGCCTTATGGACTTTTCCTGTAAGCCACAAACCCCCAAAATTACTGTACCAATAAATACACAAAATTTCCTATGGTCTAGGATATAAATATATTCACCTTCAGATGTGCGCTGGGGACAACAGGAAATCAGTAGTTTCCTGGTTAACTGAAAATGACTATCTACTGCATTTGTTAATTAATATTTGTTAAAAACAAAGTATGTAACAGCTACCACATGGAATTAAAACCTTTCCTCTCTTACTGGAGCAGCTATCACAGAGTAACTGACTGTACATTAGAAACCACATTGACTTTCAAAGCCATATTTGCTTCTGATATACATCTTTCCTGTCTGACATGATTCAGAATGTTTTATCACATGCAAATCCCTACACAGAGGAAGGCAAAATTCAAGCAGACAGTACAATGTTGGTGATAACTAGTCAGGCAGCAATATGCAGAAAAGCATTAGGAGTCATCTGAAACTGAACAGGAGTTTGCAAAGCACTGCTGATTAGCAGGAGGACGATTTCATGGCCTGCATTAATAAGACAGGCAATTATTCCTTTCCCTTCAATGTTGGTAAGGCCTCAGCTGGAATAATGAGTACAGCCCAGGGCCTGACACTCATTTTTCGTGTTTAGAGGTTGGGAGAATCTCTGTGGGAGGTTTTAAGAAGGGGTTACACAAATATTTCTCAGGAGCAAAGTAAATGAACTTGGTCTTGTCCAAGAGGTCTCTTCCAGTCCTATATAACACTGCTTACATCTTTGAACATCAAGGTTAGTGCTCCTGGTTAAAAATAACCTGAAAATAATTGTGAGAGAGAATGCCAAAATTAAACCAGAAAGCTACTGCTGCACTAATGGGTATTTGTGCATTCACCTAATGCTGCACCAAGATTTTCCCCAAAGATTTGTATTTTACAGCCATTTATGAATGGCCCAAATGTCCTTAAACGTTCTTAGATTTTAAGATCAAAAAATCTGCCTCCTCATTACAATCTCCATCTAGCAATGCAGACAATTTCCTAGAATTTCATTACTAGATGACAGCCACATCCTTCCTAAAAACAAAGGACTTCCAGAGGAAAAGAGAAAACATTTTGCTCATCCTGCTGGTGTTTTATCTCTGCCCTAAGGGCCCTTCTCTTCGAAGCTAATTGCACAGAAGTGGCTGTGTCAGAAATGGATGCTGTCTCCAGCCTGAGAGAGAACAATTTCTGCAGGAGTTAACATGCTAGCACAGAGTAAGTCTGCCAGCATCACCAGAAATGGAGGCTGACAGCTCTGCATCCCAGGGAGTGCATGACCTCACACAAGCAGCCCTCCTGCAGACTCCTGTGGGTCCTAGGAGAAGCCCATGGCTGCCTCTAGCTTTTCCTGCTCCCATCACACTGCAGCAGTGAGCAGAAAGCAGGCGGGAAGCACCTCTGCTGCTCAGACACTGGCACTGGAGCAGCTGCGACAGAGGAAGATGATTCATCATATGAAGATGATTCATCACTTGCCTTCAGTTTTGTACAGATGCAGCTCCAGCTTTCAGGAAGGGCAGTGCAGGCACAAAGCAAGCCCTAATGTTGTCTAAAAGCACCCTCAGCCTGATTCAGTTAACAGGTATAGGACACATTGAGTCTAATTCCCTCCTGCAGATCTATCATCCAGTTCTTGATAAACATGCTCCTCTTTAAAGTGGCATTAAGTCAGCCCACACATAGTTAGACCTGGAGTTATAGCCCATGAGCACTGGTGAGTAATTTTATTTTCCAGATTTACTCACATGTGGGTTTCAGGTACCAAACCCCAAACAGCTCAAGGACTATGCAATTATTCAAAGCTGTTAATAGGAAATCATCTCTGTGAGCACTTTACTAATTACCTACAGAGGGAGGGAATAGTCTAAGAAATTTTATAGCCTAAGTGCCTTGCCGTTGGGAACTCTAACTACTTTTACCTGTCAGCTTTTCCCCAATGCAACATCAACTTCAAACAGAAAATTAAACACAGAGAATGGAGAAAAGCACATCTGGACTGAGACTGCAGTTCACTCCTAGAAAACAACTGGTTTTGGGCGGTTCCTCCTGCTGCAGGAAGGACCTGTAGCTGAAACAAGGCAGGAGACTTCATCTTAGGAGCAAAGTGGTATCAGCCATAGGACAGAGGAATGAATCCTATAAGGCAATATGAGTCAGGACATGTTTACACCCAGCCTAAATCAAATACACAGTGTGGCCAGAGGCTGGGCTGGTTTGGAGGAAAGGCAGCTCATCCTCACCCTCCTGGCAGCACCAGTGGCATTCCAAATTCTCAGCAGTGAGGCTGCAGAGAGCCCAGCCTCCCTCCAACCGTAGAGTGTGCATGGCCACGGTGTCCACAGAGGTGCTCCTCGGAGGATACAAGGTATTCCCAAAGTTCCTTAGGCCAGGAGCCAAAACTAGCCTTCTGGATCATCTCAGAGATTCCTCCTGCCTCTGGTGTCTTCCAAACAAACTACAGAGATTCACCTGCTCATGTTGGCTGCCCTATTTCCTAGGGCTGTGGGCAGGCTGACATTCCACAAGGGAACTTGCAGAGAGGTCTAAGATTTCCAACTATGAAATTATTCATATTAAAATTCTACAGGAAGAAAAAAGTTGAGTGGGAGGGTTGCTATCCCAGATTTATCAGGGAGAAGTTTTGAACTAAAATAAAAGGAAATTTCTGGAACAAGAAACAAAAGCTGTAACAGCTTCTAGGAGACTGGAGTATACAGTATGCAGTGGAAAAGGTAGAAAAGGCTTGCTCAGCTTCTGAAATATTAGTACAGGTTCAGTGGAGCTTTCCTCCAACTGATGGCCATCCTGCCTACACCACAAAGCAGATTTCACCTTCTTTACCTACACCCAACACCTATTTGGCAGGAGAAAGCCTCTGTTTCCTCTATTTCCCCTGCAAAGAGCTATGACAGTGCTGAGCAGGACTTGTCCCCACCACCTGGGGAGGTCCTCCTTAGTCTGAAGCACAAAAAGAATGTGAGATGTGATGAATGAAGCCTGTAGGAAGAAAAAGGCTTGGGGAGACGAGGGCCCATAGCACAGTTTGTAACTAGAAAAGTTTGCACTCTAGAAATGCTGCTGGTTTTCTTTCCAACAGCTCCCAGGGAGGGGTGTCCAGGGGCAGCTCAGCTGCTGAAGTTAAAGGATGAGATTTATCACCCTTCAGTCCCTTCTCCAGAGAAGTCAAGGATGTTTCCTAGACATGGTGAATAGAGATAGCACTACCAGCTATTGCTCTGAGTAACTGTCCATCCTGAAAATAAAATCAAACTTCCACTATCAACCAGGAGAGATGAAATCTGGCAAGGCTTTTCAAATGTTATGCCAAAGTAAATGGGAGGTTTTGGTTAAAATGCAGCCCACATTACCAGAGCTCTCAGTGCCCACTGGGCAGAAGCAGCCTGAGGTATTCTAGGTATTTTTTTTCCCAGAGCCTGCTGTGCTCAGCATGAGAGATTTCTGTTTACAAAGAACCTAAAATCCAGCATTTCCTATATAAAAGCAATGAAGAGCACAAATCCCAATTCCTCATACCATTTTTCTGGACTTGCAATTGCTTTGACACTGTTGTCAGAGGTGTAATTCACAGTCATCTCAAGTGAAAACAAAATGAGCCCAAATCTCACAAATCAATCCCACTGCCCTGATGCTCTGCACCTTTCTGGGTGTTTCACAGTGATCTGTAGATGAACTAGCAACAAAGGGGAAAGGGATGGTTAAGACATCCCCCATGAAGTGTGACCCAGGCTGCAGGTTTGAGAAGTTGTTGTGATGATTGTTGACAGCAATCAAGCTCAGTGGAGGTTTTTAGTGTTCAGCACACTACATCATCTCCAGGGAGCTTCCTTTACAACTCTTATAAGTGAGAAAACAAGATAACTTTAGACTGCACAGCTGCAGGGGGGAAGTGATAAAATAACACTGAATTAATCCATTCATTCAAAGGCCACTAAATTGTAATTCATGGGTTTAATCAGGCTGGACTCTAAATAGCTAACAAGTACAAAAAACTAACACACAAAAGAAAAAATAAAAAATCTATTACCCCTTCCCACCCCACACCCAGCCCCCTCTGCTAATCTCCCAGGAGCAGTTGCAGGCAAGGCTTTCCACATTATGTAGGTCAGTGACTACTCCAAAATTCATCTGTTTTAGTGAAAATAAAGAACAAGCACTGGAGACATGCTCCCTGACCCCAACTCTGCAGAGACACGTAGTTGAAGGTTGTTTTGTGGGTTTTTTTTTCCTAGTGCTCTGCATTGTGCCCTTGCAAGGCTAGAGTGGAGGTGCACCATGCAGGTCAGCTCAATGCTCATCCTCAAAGCCATGCACGGTCTCTCACAGCCATGCTGCAATGCTTTGTGGCTGTTGGGATGAGCTGGGAACTCAGAGGTTAGACATATGCACCTCTAATATCTTTTATAATTATATGTTATAACTTGAGTCAGGTAAAAAGAGTAGTTCACTGTATTTTACTAAGACATTGATGGACAGCAGAGTTTTCAGGTACTGGGAGAACATTGAATGGATTCAGGGTTTAGGTGGTATCATCTCATTACTGCCACAAACTCCTGGATATTGGCTTTAGTAAACATTTTCACTGGCCAGGCACGCAGAAGCCTGTGGGGACCAGCAGAGCCAGATTCACCTCAGGTCTAGCTATTCCTGCCCACCCACAGACATGCTCCTCCTCACCTGCCTGGGCACAAAATATCTGTTCCCACCAAAAACCCAGATGCTTTCTCTCCCTGAGGAAGGGGAGGACCATCATGGGTGACAAATAAGTGATAATGACATTTAGAGCATAAGGCACTTGTATTTCAAGTTGGTCAACCTGGGATAAGAATCTAAATAGGACAGAAGCAGGGAAGGTAAGTTGAATTCTTACCATTTTTTCTTCACAAAATACTTGGTAATATCATGCTTCAAATCACAGATGTGTATCACAGGAACACTAAGGCTATTGCATCAGGATGGCTGCACAGGGTGGAGATAAAAGCTTTTCATCTTTTCACTGCCTTGCTGAGTCAGAGCCCAGACTCACCATGATGCACTCATGCAGAGCTGGCATTGGCTACTCTGGAGCAGCAGACTCCTGCAGCATTTTCTGCAGGGGCACCTATAGTAACACAGAGGGTTCTGGATAGTTTTCTGAGTAATTGAATTTCCCCTAGCTTTTCAAATAGATCATTTAGTCTTCATTTTTGTCTGCTACAGGCTTATAAGTGTAGCTAATTTAAGCTTGAGCAGTGACTTTCACACAATCTGAAGTACCTGTAATCTGCTGACATGAAGAGCGTTTATATTAAACATGATGATTTTGTGTATACACTAAGTACATTTAGATATGATATATATAAGAATACCAATTGTTGTTATGATAATTTCCTAACAGTATGATTCTTTCTATGTATACTGGGTTTGCACGGCAAGGTTTTGGTAATGGGAGGGCTACAGAGGTGGCTTCTATGAGAAGCTGCCAGAAGCTTCCCCTATGTCCACTGGAGCCAATGCTGGCCAAGGCTGAGCCCATCAGCAATGGTCACACTTCTAGGATAAAATACTTAAGAAAGGGGGAAAAAACTCACAATGGTGACTTCTGCCAGAGAGAGGAGGAATGAGGATATGTGAGAGAACCAACTCTGCAGCCACTGAAGTGTGGAAAGGCTGTGAGTGATCTGAATTCTCCGAGATACTGTAGTCCCACATGACAGCATAAAAGGCTAAAAACATGTTGAAGGGATACGGTAAAAATAACCAGATCAACAGAAACCAGACAGAATATTTCCTCTATTAACTGAACATGGCTGAATAAATTTGCAAAGCCTAGAGCTGAAAGTAACTCAGATCTGCATTTCGAAAATCAGAGGTTCCAAATTTCAATAAATTTAATCCTAGGGCAACTGGCTGGGATATTTCTACAATTGAGTGTACCAGGCTTTCAGTCGATGTACCCAAGATATCTTTACAATATTAGCTGCACCTTAGTGTCTGGTAGCAGAAAAACCCATAGCATAATGGCAGACCTCCTCTGGTTTCTAAATGTAGTTCAGCTCTCCTGGAGATTCAAGACATGTTTTGATTTTTCTTTCAAATGTTAGCATCACTTCAGTGCAGACTGCTTTAAAATATATATACACACACACCTAGGGATAAACACACTCAAGGTAGGTGTATCTCTGACTCCATTAAAAAGATTTACCCACTAGGGTGTGAAGAGCAAAATTAATACTGCATGAAAAGGCTCTTATTTGTGTGATTTTGGTGGCAAGCACTCTCAGATAGAGAGGTGTTATTAGCATCGTGTTATCCCAACACCATCAAACCCATGTCCCAAACAACCTTTCTCTTTACTCCCCATGGTAGCTTTCTCCTGTCCTTTTCTGCCATCAATGCAGCTTAACAAATCCTGAAAGCTAATCTCACAAACCTGGGGTTTGTCCAAAGGAAAGCAAGCAAAAAAACTGCTTTAAAATACATTGCACAACACATTCCTGGTACGGAGAGCACAGACCCAAGCATGCCACAGGGAAACGAAATGAAGCATCCTAAATACAGCTACCCTCTGTGTGTGACTAATGGGGCTGTGGAGGGGCCCAAAATTCTGCTCCCATGCCCGGTGGGGACCCAGAGCACACAGACTGTGGCCAACCCAGGAAACCCTGCTGTGCCTAGGGACATTGCTGGGTGCCATACCGCCCCCATCAACACCTTTCAATCATGAGGATTTTCAAAACAAAACAAAAATTAAGAGTTAAGTTTCTCCTCGACTGGGATTTACCAGTAGTTTGAGTTCACAGTTTGGCAAGAACTATGAAACACAGAAAAAGGGAAATTGGTGTTTAACTCCACAACACTCACTTCCAGTGTGTGGCTAAGGACAAGCAATATTGCTGCTGGGGGGCTGGGGCTGGGTGTTAAATGGAGCACAGTTTGTACCTCCTAGCAGCAGGCAGGATTTTTGCTAAGCACTGTATTCAAAACAAAATTAGGATAATTTACTTAAGAGTACACTCATGTTTATCACAAATCTACATCTCTTCAGTGTTCCCTTCAGAAGGTGCATATTTATCCCAGCTAACAGTTCTATGTTATTCTCTTTGATTAAATGAGCCCTTTCCAAGAAAGTCTAAAGCTTCGTTTGGATGTTGTCTGGCAGCTAATCAAAATAACAGAACGACCAGTCTTACTAGAGGAAGAAAGAGATGGGAGATGGAGAGAGCAGTTGAACACACTTCATTTACAGAAAACAAAGATGGTCTTGTTTTGTGTAGTATTATACAGAGGTTAGTGCTATCTTCATCTTGAGCCATTCAATCTCTTCCCAGTCCTTTATTATCTCCTCACATCTATTTCCATCTACAGCCAGAAAAGTCCAGACTGAGACACAAGCAACTTCTAGCCTCCAGGTAATACAACCAATTCCTGTACACTGCCTGATGAAGCAGTGAAAGCTTCTTTGCCCTGAAGAGGTTTGGTTTTGTTTTTAAAATGTCTCATATTCTAATGACAGATTAAAGGAATAACCATGGGCTTGCTAGCATGCAGAAATGTAATCCATTACTGGATTACTGTGTCGCTCAGGGGAATGCAACGTTTTCCTCAGTGATGAAATCATCAGGAGTTTCCCAAATTCTCCGTTTCTTGAGACCCTTTGGGCTCATGGTTCTGCACAGTAGAGGAACTGGGAGATTCTCTCTCAAGATGATGGGAGGAGACTATCACGCTGCAACACTGCAGGAGCAGAGCAGCACATCCAGCACCTCATGGCTCTGCACAGGGGAACTGGTCCCATTGGCCCTAGCCAGCAGGGCAGAGAAGCTGCTTTTTATAGCAAGAACTGTTTCTTCCTTTGTACTTCTGTCCAAGCTGCTGCCAGCAGATATTGGCAGGGGTTTCAATAGCTGGTTTGAATCAGTGCCTGGCAAAGGCACAGGCAGGTTGTGCCTGAACATCCTCTATGGAGCTGCACCGAGGATTTAGCATATTCCCAGTCCAGCCCACAGCCAGAGCTGCACTTTCCCATGCCTACGAGATAAGGGAGCCTGAAGAATATGTAAGCAGTATGCATTTTCTCTGCTCATTGCTGTTCCCACAGGGACCTACTTGTAACCCTTCCACTGTTGCCACCATGGTGTTCAGTTGTTCACATTTGCTTCTCCTCTGCACCACACTGTCCTGCAGCTGTGCAACATTCACTGGAAAAGAAGACTGAAACACAAACCAGCTGCTTGCATTTCCCTTTCAGACTGGGACTCCATTTTCCTCAGATCCCAAGGAGAGGACTGCTTTGCAGCAGACTTCTCTGCCTTGGAGGAGCCAAGGCCAGGTTAATAACACCACTGCTGCATTTGAGAAGTGTCACTAGCAGCTAGAAAGAGTGAGAGATTTCACACTCTGAGCAGCATTCACCTGAGGAAACCCTTGTGTTTTGCTGTCCTCTCACAAAGGAAATGCACCTTGAAATTCTGCTGGTTGGGGGAGGATGGGAAGGTGGCAGCATCTCAGCCCCAGCTCCTTCCTGTCCCAGGGAGAAACACCTTAGTTGCTTCTTCTCTCCACTGGCATATACCACAGAGAGAATGGTGCAGGTGGGAAGAAGGTGAAAAATCTTTTCATACTAAAATCTTTTTATTACTAGAGTTTGTTGTGCTTTCACCACGAGTGCCACATCCAGGACTGCAGGCTGGTGGCCCCAGGACCCATTGCCCACCACGGGGTAAAGAATGCAGTGCAGCTCCATTTTGCCATGCTGCTGCAGGGCTACCCATGTCTCCATCAAACCTAGTTCTTCATGGCCATGGGCAATGATTTCAACTGAAACAGTGATTGTGATACATCCAGAGTCACTGTGGCAGCAATGGTAACACTACTGGGTAAGGAGAGAACAGTCAGTCGTTCCTGGCAGCAGCTGCTGGGGCTGAGCATTGTGGGAGGAGATGAGAGTCTCCTTGCTCATGTGCACATTAGGAAAAACACAAAGGCAGAAGGGAACAAAACAAAAATAGAAGATTGGGTGGGGGAGGGAAGTAGCAGCGAACTACAAAACCAAGTGGGTGGCTGCCTGCAACTGTGGGCATTTGTTATTCCCTGAAGCACTTAGGAAATTCTTTCCCTAAAACAGCAGATCAAAGGGCTGGATCAGAGCCATACAGAATCAGACCCCAGAGGCTAGTAGCAGCCCCCTCAGCCCAGGCCTGCAGCCCTCCACCCCACAGCAGCACAGGCCTGGGCTGTATCACTGGAGAGCCCAAGGGTCCCTTCAGGAAAGGACATCTGGTAGCAGAGGCAGATGTGCATGGCCCTACTGGCTGCTGTACAGCATTGTCTTTTTAAAATGCTTCAAACCTGACTCTTTGGGAGCCCTGGCATTACCTGTAAGTGTCATGAGACTTCTGATCTTGCAAAATCCTGCTTTCCTTCCCTACTTGTCCCATTTCTTTTTTATGCAAGGTATAATCTCAAATGACAGCTTAAAAACTCAGTTTCTCACACCATCACAGAATCACAGGATGTTAGGGGTTGGAACGGACCTCTGGAGATCATGTAGTCCAACCCCCTGCCAGAGCAGGTTCACCTAGACCAGGTTGCACAGGATGACATCCAGGCAGCTTTGGAATGTCTCCGGAGACAGACACTCCACCACCTCTGTGAGTAACCTGGTCCAATGCTCTACCACCCTCAAAGTAAAGAAATTCCTCCTTATGTTTACATAGAACTTCCTACGTTCAAGTTTATGTCCAATACCTCTTGTCCTGTCACTGGGCACCACTGAAAAAAGAACAGACCCATCCTCCTGACACTCACCCATGAAGTATTTATAAGCATTATGTCCCCTCAGTCTTCTCTAGTCTAACCAGCCCCAACATTCTCAGCCTTGCCCCATAAGAACAATGTTCAAGTCTCCTAATCATTTTTGCAGCCCTTCTCTGTACCCTCTCCAGAAGCTCCCTGTCCTGCTTGAACAGAGGAGACCAGAGCTGAACACAGTACTCCAGATGTACCATGGGTACACTCATCTAAAAGAGCAACCACCATTAGCTGCTACACACCTCTCAGTGCTTAACAGGCCAGGTAAATACCAAACAGCCCACAAAATGCCACAATTTCTTTAGCCAGCCAGCAAATGGTAACCTGCCTTTTTGCCCCTAGATGAAGGCCAAGATGAATTACACATTTCCCTGGACCTCCTCAGCCAGCCACCTCCTCACACTATTCCTCCAAGCCCATGTTGAGAGCCAACCTGTGATCAGTGCTGGTGGTTCAGACCTCTCAAATTCTTGCAAGCGAAAGCCAAATATTGTCCTTCATGTTGTCTTTTCTATTTGGAATAAGTGGCTTTTGTGGTTATTAGCTGCTCCTGTGATGTGCTGACATTTAACCATCCCAGTAAGCGGTTTTGTTTACACTGCAGACTGTCCTTTTTAACAGGACATTATCCCTTAACTCTTTTAATAAATTGTGTGGGTTTTTTAGTAAACTGGGCAGTAAATCATACAGACTCTTGGTTTTCCAAAATGGGCTTTAAGGACAGCGCAGGGAGAAGACCACATTATTAAAAAAAACATAGGTAGTTTAGTTACTGCCTGCGTATTTGGGCTGAGCTCCTTTACGGTCTATCCTCTTCTGTGTCTCTTTGACTTTCACACTTTGCCAGGGGATCACATACTTGGAGGCTGCATCCTACACATGCCTGATGACTATCTCTAGCCTTCATTCTCTCCTGCCACCAACCACCTGTGTAAGTCCACAGTGTCTCTGCCTTTCCATTTCCCCAAGTATGCACAGCAGGTACTCCTCAGGTAGTTGAAGGCTCTGCAGTCAGTTGAATCTAAACTCAGTTGGACAGGACAAACATGGTTACAGGAGACAAAGCCAGTGCCTGTAGCCTTATCTAAACTTGTACACAATTTAGGAAAAGCTAGGCCCAATTCAGCAATTTCAGCTCTTTCCAAGCACAACTCAGTAAAGTTGCCCAGAAGATGCAGTGCAAGTTAATTGTGCAGAGCAAGTACTTTGATGATGCTGTAACACTTGGTAGAGATAATTAATACACTTCTCCACGCAGAGAAACTGCTGAAGCTCTGTATTCCCACTGCAAGAATCAAGTGGAACAAGTTCTGAGTTTGCAAAGCACCTCACACTGAATCCTGAAGAAACTCCTGAGTTGAATAGCAGGGTTAGAATGCAGCACAGCATGCTTAACTGCCTGCAAGCTGCCCTATGTTGACATCCCACAACCTGGCGTGTGCCATGGGGAAATCAGGTAGAAACAGGGTGAGGAATTTGATCACAAAACCAAAGAAAACACAGGAATACCTGCCACAAAATCCTGGGAGCAACCAATCTGCAAGAGTTTAGGTTACCTGTGACACCCAGCACATAGCTAGGGAGAGAAATCGAAAGTACAGAGCCTCTGTGGGATAGTGGGGAGGGTACATACCCTCTTGAAAGCACTAACCTACACCATGTGGCCCTTGACAGGTGGAGTGTCATGAGGAAGTGGCAGATTTTGGGAGACATGAAGATCTGACTGGTTCTCTGGGCTGTGCCATGCAATACCACTGTCATATCAAGCAGATTATAGAGCCTCCCTGTTTAGCCTGCAGCTGTGTATTACTGATGTCACTGAAAGCCAAGCCAGAAAGAAGATTAAAAAAAAAAAAAGAGAGAGAAAGAGAAAAAAGAGAGTAAGAGAGAGAAAACAACACGTTCTAGTTTTGGCCTATGACACTTGGGACATTTTCTATCAGAACAAATGGACATTTGTCTGGGATAGGTCTGCAAAGACACACCAGCAGAGATGCATTCATTATTTATCCAAGCTCTGGGCCTAGAGAAAGCAAAAGGCTTATGTAAATCCCCCAGTTGGGATTTCTCTATCCTCACTTAGACATTTGCTGTACCAGCTTTGTGTGGAGACAACCCACTAAATTAGGGAAGAGAGCAAAAAGGATTCCTTCCTCAGAGACTGGGTACCATTAAGTGCATGACTTTGAGCTGCCCTGGTGGAGCTGAACTATAGTTTTCTCCAAAGTGGGAAGAGCTCTAACTGCCTACTGCTGAAAGGAAATTGCAGGTGTTACCTGTGCCAGTACAGAGCTGTCAAAAGCCAAGCTGTTCAGCTCTCTGGTCTTAGCAGGAGGGAAGGGAAAGAGATATCTCTTCCCACCCAGGACAGAAGGACTGTCCCAAGTGGGTGGGAGCATCCTTTTCCTTTCCCTCTCACTAAAAGGGAACCAGTCACAAATTGTGAATCCAAAATTAATAGTGAAAATAAGTCATCTCAATCTGACTATTTACACTTGGGTCCCTTGTTCTTGGGCACCTTCACACAATAGGACCACTTGGTATCTGATCAGCAATGCCATGTGGTGATGCACCTCAGGCAATTCCCACAGCCTAAATACTGACCTTTTATTGGTAGCTGCCCTGACAAGGCAGAGGTTAGTGACATGAAGATGCATGGTTTTTGCCCTATACACAGTAAGGGTTTTTTTGAGAACAGTGGAGTCTCAGCTGGTTATATGCAGCATCACAACATTTTGGTACATTTGTAAGTATTAACTGACAGGAATTCAACCATTTCTCACTAATTAAAAGGCTTTTGCTAATAATGCTGGCTGTGAAAGAGTAGGTAGCCAAATGAAGCTCACATTGTGTATCAAAGGTCAAGGAAGCAAATCATTTTTAATTGAATATGCAAATTGTACAAACTGTCTAGATGTCAAGAAGTTTGAAAGCAAAGATGTGAGTTTGGTAAGTCATTCCAGAAATCAAATTAGCTAGATCTAGCCTTTAGTTAATTAATTGTAATTAGAGGGCTCTCAAAAGCGACAGGGGGACCATTCTCACATGGCATTGGGAATTGCAGCCTAACCAACAGAGAGATGGCAAGAAACTAGAAATTAACACTTGCAGACTGAAGATAATTTGGGCTTTGAAGGTGCACTGCTGTTTACTAGAAATCTAAACATTTCCAGTTTACTGGTATCTTCAGGCGCTGCACTTCTGCATTCCAGCTATTAATTTTGTGGGTTTACAATCATTATGGTTCTCTCTATTATCTCTCACCCCAGAAACCCAAAATCTGACAGACCACATAAGGAAACAATAAAGCTGACTATACACAACGTATTGTGAAATGCAATAAACTAAACAAATATGAAAGCAGGTGGTGTATTTTCTGAATTTGTTTCCTCTACCTTTGGGTGTTCCTTGGAACAGCATTAGGTAGGCATTTGCTAACAACTGTGTGTGTTTGCAGCAGATGGTTCTCCATTAAAAACAAGAGCTCAGACAGAGAGCTCTGGAAAGCCCTTGAGGGACTGGAGAAACTGTCAGTCATGTATTTATGCCTTTTTCCAGAATTCAGCCTATAAATCCAGCCCATGTGAGCCATATACCCAAGTGAGAAGGATAAGCAGTTCTGTCATATCTCTGTCCTGCCAAAGTACTGATCCTTTACATGGAGTATGTGGTCTGCAGCTTTTTTCTTTAACCAATGGTTGGACAATGAGAAGCAGCAGCAAACCTCAATAGTAGCTCCTGCACTGGAAAAGAGTGGCCATAAATAAATCAAATAATAGACAAATAGGTTCTTGAAAAAAGAATATAAAATACAAGATGATAGCAATGACATTTCTATTACATTTCAGTGCCCAGAAAATGCTGGACTCGGATTATACCTGACCTGCTGGTTTTCCCTATGTTGTATCATAGATGAATTTTTGAAACCTAATTTTGATGCAGCATGTTTGAACCTCACCTCCATCAGACCTGGTGAGGAGTTATCTAACTGACAAAAGGGGGGTTTATGGTTTAAGATACAGAGTAGCCCTAACTTGTCTGGAAAAAATAGGAGTGCAGAAAGTTCCCTGTGCACATCACCAAGTCTGAAAGCTAGTTTGAAGGCAAGGAAGTGTTTTGTAGTGTCATCATTGTGTTGCGACTGGAAACTCAGTCTGGCTTGCTGGAATGCCAGAGCAGTCCTCAGTTTTTCAGCCTGCTACATAAGCCTTTGAGATCCAGCTCTGTGCTGCAGCCCTCTCGCACCCTGTTGCCTCCAGCATCACACCAATACCTCCACTCACACCACAGTCATCCCTTCAGCACAACAGAAGAATAACCAAAAACTACTCTTAGAGATCCAAGCAGAGGGTATTGATGTTCTTCTAGTTTAAACAAGCAATGGTTTGGCTCAAAAGGACTTACTTAGCAGTGCAACCTGCCATGCCATACCGTTGCATGTCAGGAGACATGCACTCTGGAAGATTTTCCAATCCTAAAATCAGGACAGATAGCCTGGAGAAGGTTTGCCTCTTCCTGTTACTGAAGTGTCCTGGGAATATGTATTTATCCCATTTGAAGTCCACTCACAGGTTGGGGTAGGGAGGGAGAAACTCTGTTCCTGCATGCATGCATGTCAAATAACCCTCCTTATATTCTGTGTGAATCATTTTAAGATCTATGGATAAAAACACAAAAACAGATGACTTTATTAAATAGAAAGGTTACCTCTATTCCATAACACAGGAAAAAAATTAGCTACCACCCAAATACCTCAGCTCCCCTTGAGCTCACACCACATTGCTTCTCCCATACCAGGACTTTCTCAATCCACCAGGAGCTTTGGCCTAAGGTTTCCTTCGTGGAAAGATTTCTATGAATCAAGAAGGCAAAACTTTCACAAATAGTTCATTCCCAAGCACACTGGGGTACATATCAGAGTCACAGAATTATTAAGGTTGGAAGAGACTTCTAAGATCATCAAGTCCCACCATCTACCTATCACCCCCATACCACTAAACCCTGTCCTTAAGTGCCACACCTATACGTTTCTTAAACACCTCCAGAGATGGTGACTCCACCAGTTCCCTGGGCATCTGTTCTAGTGCATGACACAGACTTCTTCTAACCAAAGGCATGGAACTAAAGGACCCTGTACAAGTTCCTCAATTAATTATGTGTGGGGACCTACTAGTTAATCGTAAGATGTCTTCCCTAACAACTAACCAAAAATCACCCAAAGGATGATTGTAACTGTTGCTCATGGGCATCTTCTTTCCTTAACACCTCTGACTTCCACCCAAAGACATTTTTTCTCTAATAAAGCACACAACTGCTGCAAAAATATTTGTCTCTCTCATTGCTTGGTGGCAATACTGGAAAGGATATAAACACTCATCCATATCTTTGGGTAAGTGATTTACAACAGCTCCAAGTGCCAAGCACAGAAGTGTCCAGCAGCTACAAGAAGACCCATCATGGCGAGCACAGTGGCAGTGCAGTAATGAGGAAACTTAGACCCTGTGCAGACCCTGCACCACCTGGAGACTGGCTGGGAGAGGTGGAAACAGAATGCTGCATGGACTCAGTTGTGGTAGCATGAAGGTAAATTCTCATGCTATGGCTCATTTCCTTGCCAGCCCAGGTGGAGGTGTGTGGTTTTATAGCTACTATCACACAGAGGTGGTTGCATTGCTCTAAATATCCTCCCAAAATAGTATAGTGTCACCTTTATAGAAATAAAGCTGCTCTCCAAAATTGTATTTGCTGTAGGAAGTCTGACGAACTTTATACACCTCAGCACAAGGCACATCTGCTCTGTAAGTGGTACTGCATAGAGGAAGTTGTTATTGAATTACTGTAACATTGAGCCAAAAGCACTGCATCAGGCTGTGATCTGATCATTCACACCCTGCAGCAAGGAAAATCATCCCTGTGACCTGGACCTGCACTCAGCACTTATTCTTTTTTCTTTTTTGACTGCATCTTTAGGTAACATAGACTAAAGTCATCAATCACCTTGTGGAATTACAACTTTGGGTAATCCAAAATGGACTACAACCAGTTTTACTGCTCTCTTAGAAGAAAATGAGTTCACTATGTCCTAGCATATTTACTTTAAATCGAACTGATCCCGCAGTTGAGAGCCGACAATCACCAGGTTTGGAGCAAAGATCTTTAATATCCAACTTTGAAATATTCTTCTGCCTACCAAATCTTCTCAAGCTCATCCTGAGTCACCCTGCCTCATATTCACTGATCTCCTACCTGCAAGCCTGTCAGACCCAATGTTACCATGCAGCTGTCCTTCTGCCACTCTGTGCAGAAAGATTTCGTCATGAAAAAACCAAGAGGCTTAGCAACAGAAAAATACTGAATGCCCTGAACACATATGGCCTTGTGTTTCTGAACTCTCAGATGCCCAAGTGGTTTCCTGGCCTCAGGAGCTCCCCTGTTCAGAAATTTGTTGAAATATTTGTGCCCTCTCCCTGTGTCCTGTGCAGAGCTCCAGGGTGCATGCAGGGACTAGCAGAGGGGCAAGGCACACCCAGGCCCCAAGGACCAAATCTTTGCTGTCCCCCAGAAATCTTTCAAAGGAGAGGACATCAGTAAAGGTCAGTTTTGCAGAATACCTCCCCAAAAACAAATGGGGCCCCATCATGGCTCAACAGAGCCTGGCTTCTTGCAGAGGAGCTGTGATGTTGTTGCTGAGGGAGGGAAAAAGTGTGAGTCATCACCATGCACCTCTTGAAGATAAGAGGCTTGATATGCTTCATTACTATCAAGAGCTCCAGCCCAGCTGCCAAGATCCATTTTGCAGCCCAAAAATGTAAATACAATTTCCCCATCTAGTGGTCCAGCAGAGGAAAAAAAAAAAAAAAAGCTACTTTTTCTTCTGCAGCCCATGGGGCAGTTGCATCTGGCAGGGACATCTCCTTACTGAGTGCTCATCCATCCACAGCTCTGCCCATACCAGCAGCAGATAAACCCTACAGTAGGGTGCAGATCTACTAAAAAAAAACAAGTTTTAAAAAAGCAGACAAAGTAAACAAGGAAACTTGCTTTGCAGGCTCTGAGGAACACAGTGTATAAAAAAGCATATTCCTTAGGCTGATGCAGGACTAAACCCAATGCATTTTGAAACAATCAAGAAACTGCTCTCCTGAAAAATCAGAATTACCTTGGAAACTGTGACAAGCCATTAGCTGTGAGAGCAACCAAACAGCTCCAATCCTTGTTCATGGAATGCAGAGCTGACAGCCAGTGTTACTAGAGCAATGCACAGAAATAACAAACTAAATCCCTTGGGGAAGGCAGCTTGCAGCTGCAGTCAACTACATGTTTTCATGGACCACTCATTGCCACGACTCTCCTTGCAATGCAGGGTGATGGGGCAGCAGTACCTAGCCTTTCTCTCCTCCCTTGCTGCCACCAGCTGGACTGCTCAGAGGTTTTCAAAGACCGAAGGATGAGTCAAGAGCCAAAGCAGCTTCCATCCAATGTTGCATGGGAGGAGTAATGCCCAGGAACCTCCCTTCCTACCTGACATGAAGACACAGGGTGGTAGCAGCCACCTTTACTGTGCTTCCCAACACATTCTCTTTGCAGCAGGGAAGATGAGAAGCTGACTTTTGGCACTACTGGAGAAGAAATACTCCTCTCATTGCACAGCCTCAAGCAGTAATACCCCAGCCCAGGCTCCTACTTGCCTCCAGCCACTCCCCTTTTCCCAATGCCTAGTCCTTAGTGTGGAAACTAAACCCTAGCTGTGCCATCCCTTTCCAGCCTAACCCCAAGTCACCCTCCATTCCCTTACAAACATTGCTTGAAATGGATATTCTGTAACATACATGATTAAAAGGTACTTATGGCCAAGAGAATTTAATATCACAAGTAACACAACCACACTCCCTCGATGCCAAACTGGATTGAGTAGTCCAAACTGGTCCCATTGGTATGCAGGATTTCTGAATTGTTCCGTTTTCTTTTGGAAAAAGTAGTCAGGAAGGTATTTCTCTTGACCCACTATAATTCAGAAACTTCCTCCTCATCTGTCATTTTACATCAGCAGCAGAGCAATGGTTACTTGTTTCCCACTATTTTATAGATTTTCCATAGACAGCATCCAGTGCATGAAAGAATGAGATACACCCACTTCTGTTATACATCTATATAAAAAAAAAAAATCCCCTTATTTTAAACATATTGCAACTTATCTGTTCCATGTGGTTTATATATGGCATTTGGTCTGTTCACAAAAAAAAAAAAAAAATCATATCTTTATAGAGAATGAGATATCCCCCTAAACATCAGATTTCATTTTAAGAGAGAAAGTCTAGTTAAACTCAAAAGAGAAAAAAAACAACAACAACAACCAAAAAATGAAACTGACCAACTGGATCCTGTCTATTGAGAGCTTTTATTTGGGGCTTTTTCTTGACCACTCACAGCATTTCTTCCTAATAGCCTTTGGCTCAAACTGGCCATAGCTGGGAAATAGTTTGATACCTCAACTTAAGCTGTGCAAAATATTTTGCTGGAGACTTTAACAAGGGAAAAATCCTCCTGGGGTGATCTGCTCTGTACAGCCTGGGGGGAAAAGCTGCTTTTGGCCTATGACTTCAGATGACTCTGGGCTTGGAGAATGTGAAATGTGCATGAGACATTGGAGGTGGGGAGAAATGGGCATCAAAGAGAAAAATTTCCCTGGCCAGCACACACTCCCCTGAGCTGATACTTATCCCCGTGATCAGCTGTGCTCATTCCTCACAGGGAGGACTTGGAGAGAAAGAAAGGGAGTGCTGCCAGATATCTGAAGGGAAAAGCACAGCTTAATCTTCATCCATTTTGTTGTAGCTGTGAAGAGGACAAGACAAGCCTTTTCAGGTTTTGTTATTATTATTGGAAGCAGGGAAGGCTGGGGACTTGGAGGAGCATAAGGATGTGGTGGTGAACTTCAAGTAATCTAATGATGGTTTTAAAGAAAAAAAAATTAATTGCATAAACACTGCAGAAGTCAGAAAGAGTTCATTCACATCAGAGCCAACAGCACAGCACACTCAGCTGTGGAATGCCCAACCCCAGCTGAAGGAGCACCCAGCTCAGCACACACACAAGCACAGGGTACTAGGAGCCCCGTCATTCACCCCTCTGGGAAGTGCTTTGAGAAAAGAGAGTTTCCATTCCACTCAGCTTTCAGGGACTCCCAGATCTTGTCTCCATGAAATTCCCAGCATCCTCGGTACTCATTGTCCATCTTACTAGCAGGAGGTGAAACCCCTGGGAAGACCTGCCCCCCAGTCACTGGTCAGACAGCCTGGATCCTGGATCACACCAAGTGGATTGCAGACTTGAAGTACAAGGCATCCCTAAGTTCTCCTACTGTTTCCTGTTCCAGTGCTAAGCATTAGATGAAATTTTTTATGATGCTTTTCTGGAAAGTGCTGTCAAAGAGTCATCATCTTACACCTCTGAAACTACCAGGATCTTGTTGCTTTGCCCTTGAAGAGGAGACCTTTCTTTCTTCTTTCCCCTAAACAGATGAATAATTCTTTTTCAAACATGCAGTTGGATTCAGGAGACCCAAACCACTCTCTCCACAAAACGTCAACAACTTAGAGAGCAGCCTGAAAACTTTCCCACATTGAGGCTGTCACCTTCTCCCCTCCCTTCAGGAGAATGACTCTGAAATCAGGACAGTAATTCAGTCTCCTGGCTCTCTCCCTTTCCACTCCTTCATTCTGTGTTAACAAAACACAACTGTGTGCCAAACAGCACAATGCCTGTGGAGAGGAGATACATCTGGGACAGACAAAAGCAGGAGCTGATGCTCATTTCCCACAGGCCACCTCAGGGGACAATGCTTCCTCTGGGCCTCCAAGCCTGGGCAAACCACTGCTGCAGACATAGGGTTGGGTTGTGCTGGCAATGCCATGAAAACTTCAGATGACCTGCAAATACCAGTACTAACCACTAGCAAGCAGAGTAGGGGGAAACAAAAAACTCTACACAGCAAAGACCAAGACATTAGATGAAGACTTGCTCCCAGTGCTGTTGGGTCAGCTGCCATGGACTGATGATGCTGATGTGTGGCATTACCCAGCCCAAAAAGCAGGCACCTGCTCCTCCTGGCCTCCATCTTTGCCTTTCTGTTCGTCCTCCAAGAAGCTTAGCAGTCAGTCAGGGCTATGGGCCACAGAGACAACTTTCTCTCAAAAACTGAAATGTCAAGAAGAGAGAGAGAAGAAATTCTGGGCTGGAGCCTTTCACAACAGGAAGGAGGTTGTTACAGCAGTAATTTACTGTGGTAGGTTTTGCAGCATGATTGCAACATATCATTACACCAGTTTTATCCTTTTCCATTTGGCAGACACCAATTCCTTACCCTCATTTCCTACAGAGCACAAGCCAGTGTGGCTGCATTTCAAATGGTTTTCAAACTCTGCCAATGGCAATAAAAAATCCAAGCCACACAAACCTGAAAAGTTCTCACAATTGCATTAGTTTACCCAAAACTAATACAGAATTCTATACATACATACAAGTAAAAAATATACACGGTTCAGCCAATTTGAAAGGGTGGCATCACAGAAATAGTAGGTTTAGTTTCCTCTCTGAGTGGGTAAACCAAACAAGATAGGTGAAGCGGGAGCCTGAAATGAGACAGACTGTGCAGGTCTCCAGACATAAACTCCTACTGACTTAACAGCCTATTGCCTCAAATGCATTAGGTAATTTCCAGGCACAAAGAGGGACCATGTGTCCTCTTTGCAAGACTTCTGTGTGCTACAAAACACAGAGTCAAAGCTCATGAGCCACAAGGACAGCATTGGTGCCAATGGGAGGGAACATTCAGGAAACAAAATATTTGATTGTGATATTTCTCCCCTCTGCCCCCAGGTTCACATTTGCTCTTCCTGAAGATCAAGAGTCCAGGAGCAGAAAGTTCATAGTGATTCATAGTAAGTCTTCAGGAGGCTTAAATGAGCTTTTTCTGTTGCTGAGCCTTTATTTACACCAATCAAAACAGTAGCTCCTATTAAGTCACCAAAGTTTGAGTAGGGCAAATTTGAAGAAAAAGGGGAGCTCTCTCAGACCCTAGGGAGTTCCACTGCTTTACCGTGGTAGAATTGAAAACCTCTGTGAATACTCTGAAGCCATGAATGAGAAGGAGAGCTGGGAGGGAAATAGGACTGTCACTGCCTCTACCAGCAGCATGATGAGGGTGGGATTTGTTACACACAATTTTGTATTTCTTAAGGCATTATTTCTCCTTTGGTTTAGGCTTTGGGAGGATATGTCGGGATGCTCCCTCTGATGTTGGAGACATTTCTGTTCATGTCCAGCTTTTTTTTTCTAAGGAACAACTTTATTGCCAATCATCATCTCCTTACAGAAACTGTTGTTGCTTTTCCCTAAAGAGCTACAATTCAGGAGCTGGCACCACACAGCACAGGGAGGAAAAAGGTGAGGAACACAGTCCAAGGTGGGGAAATGCATCCCTCCCCAGGCTTGGCAAAACAGAGGTCTTCACAATGGGGTTACAGATCCACCACCTATAAGATCCTTTGTTTGTGCAACAAACATGGGAAAGGCATTTTCTTTCCTTGTTATGCTTACTGGAGACAGCAGACAACAGGGTTAATGTTTGGGCATATCTCAGATGGAGGAAGGTGCACTGAAAGTCGAAATTCTCCTATTCAATCCTATTTAAGAGACTGTGGCTTGATTCCTACTTGAAAGCAAGGCATTAGATTAATCTTCCCATCTAAGTGATGGGGAAAGAGGAAGAAAATATCAGCTCAGATTAGCTCTCCCTTCATGGAGGATACTCTTGAGATATTTTCAGAGGATGATGAAATAAGGCAATATATTACTTAATTAAAGGAAAATAAATTGCTGCAGGGTACTGAGCTTATCTTTCTGAGGAGCTGTCTGTAATTCCACTGAACCAATGTAATTCTCAGAAGTATTTATACATTCCAGGAAGGAACTCCATTTTAAGAGATATTAAAGAAAATATTTGTGCCCGTTGCAACCATTCTTCAGCTTAGGTCTAAGAAATTAGCAATTAAAATATAGCAATAATTCTGTATTTGTGTTCAAGATTTAAAACCTTGATTGCTCTCCAATGCAATCAAGAAAACCTCATTTCTAGAATATTTTATTTACAACTTGCATTCATAGTTGTAACCAGACTTGGAGGCGGGAGGAGGGGAAGAAGAGAGGAATAGAGAAGCAGCCACTAATCTTTCTTCCAATTAAATTCTTGTTTATGATTTCAGTGGTGCAGCATAAGAAACCATGAGCAATGAAATAATTTGTATTTTCTCATTTAAGAATGTGAAGCTTAGAAAAATATTTTCATTAAAAAGTTGACAATATCTTGTCAGAACAATAAACATTCTTTTAAAGGTCAGCTGTTACACTTTTTATAAAAAAAGAATAATCTTATTAATCTTAAGTGAGTTCTTCAAATGAAACAATAAATGACATTTCTTTCCATCTTTCTGCATATATTATCAGCAAAGCATTAATGAAAAGCAACTCCAAGAGAAAACCCTCTGAGGGTTTTCTAAATGTGGATCAGCTCAGAACAGATAGCAAATGCATCTGTGTGGTCAACAGAGTGAATAAATTTGCAGGAAACAAATCTGCTGAATGAGTATCTCAACAGTAAGAAGAAAAAGCTTGTATGTTAGATAATGTTTCTGTACGCAATACACTGGAATATCATAGAGTTACTATGATTGGAAAAGACCTCCAAGATCACTGAGTCTGACTGTCCACGCACACTACCATGCTCACCACTCACTAAACCATGTTCCCAAGCACCACATCTACAGAAAGACCCTTCAATCAGTCATGAAAAAGTGGTTTACAGTTCAGTTTTGCTGCTGAAATTTCATAAAGCAAACAAATCTCCTGCCCCATGCTCTCTGCACTGTGGTGGGCCCCACTTCTCAGACACCTGGTCTGCTGCTCTTGGGCACCAATCCCAAAAGCAGCTCCTTGAAGAGAAATTTCATCCCCCCAGCAGTTTGGGTTTGCAAAAGTGAACTTAAATATGGGAGAGTGTGCGAGTGAATTTCATTCTGTTTGTAATGATCAAGAAAAGGAAGATGGAGTATTACCACGTTTTTTGATTATTTTCCTACATGATTCTCAGTTCCTTGAAGGCAAGAGACTCTTCTGCAATAGCTTCTGCTCTGATCAGCAATCCAAACACTATTTAAATATTCATGCCCGTATCGTGATACTGCAAAAACTAAAATGTAAATATAAAAAAACCAAACAAAACCCCCCAAATTATGCTGAAAGTCACAATGGAGATTTCGAGAGGTTTTTATACCAGAAGATTCTTCTGTGGTTATTTAAGAGAAGCTCAATTTAAACACTATGCAGTCAACCTCTGAATGGAAGCTCATAAAGACCTAATCCTTCAGAAATTAAACTTTTACAAAATCAGTTTATTGTTCTTATTAAATAACTATTTCTGGCATAATTCTCAAACTGCATCCAAGCTTACTAATGTCAAGAGAAAACTGAACAAATAGAAGCAGCTGTGAATATCTAGTGTAAATAACTAGGGCACATAATCCAAGAAGTCTTTCCAAAAAAATCTACAAATATCACCAAATTTGTAAGCAATAGATCTCCTCAACTGTATAAAATCCTACCCAGAGCTAGATCTCCAACAAATTAAGTAAATCCCTGATGTAGAGGAAGTGAAGGTTTCTAACACCAAGAAAACTCTATACAAACTGATGAAAATAAAATACTGACAGAAAGCTTCTGAGAAAATTCAGAGCAAAATCTTGACACTAGCAACCAGGCTAGACCCAAAAGAAGAGAGCATGATTTAAAATAGGCATGTGCACACACATATGCACACACCCAAATGCCAGAGGATTAAATTGGGAAGTGAAAGGGATAGGTAATGCACTTCATTTACTTAACATGATAGCAAGAGATGAATCCTTTACTTGAAACATGAGACATGTTACAAGGAGAACTCTACCTGTTAGTCATCTGGAAGGAAAACTTGGTTGGATATATTCATCAGTGACACAGCAGATATTTTTCAGACAAGTTTCCACAACAACCTTACCAATTCTTTCCTAAAGAGGCAGTAGCTCATTTGAAGTCTATCCCAGTTCATTTGGAGCCTATCCCTGCATTAGCACTGCTGGAGCTCTTTCCTACTGCTATTGAACTTAAAATCCAGTTTCCATTAATACAAAGTCCTTACCCTCTCATCTAGTTGCTCAGAATTGTAAGAATCACCTTCCCACCTCCCTGACTAATCCCAAGTAATATCTGCTTGAACATCTTCATCAAACTTTGTCACTCAGGGATCACCTGTCTTTCCAAATGGCTGTGAGTTTGTTGAATAGCGGATTGCTCTGGATTCTCAATGGAGACCTTCTCTTCCCAAGTGAAGACTGGCCATTTGCTCCTCCCCTTTCTCTACTTCATCTATTTACATTTACCAATCCATTAAAAAATGAAGAAATAAAAAACCTTCTTATCCTACAGCAGCTTGGTATATATAGGAATGTGCTGAAGCACTCATAGTAACTTTTACACATCCAAACCCAGCATATGAAGTAGGTTGTTCTGTTCTTGACAACACCTTAAAAAAACAACACGATAAATATCATTTCTTGGGCTAGGAGCTGTCATGCCTATATGATTTGTTTCTTTTTGTTACAGCTTTCCACTTCTACCAAGCTTTTGACATATTTTTCATGTCTCTTTTCTGATTTAAACAGTACATTTATTTTCATGTACTGTATTAGGGATTTTTTATTTAGATCCACAGCATTTGTGCATAAAATGCATCTACATTTGTTTCATGTCTGGTTTTATGTGCTGTGATTATCAGGGGCTGCTTACTTGTAATATCCTATTATTCTTTCACAATTTTTATTGTACTCTGCCATTTTATTCCTGGATTAAAGGATTTTCATTATCCCATCTGCTTTTGATGTATCACCCAGATTTGTGCAGTTTTCCATGCACAATGGCTTTTCCAGTTTGGGGGGAGGGGAAAGCCTTGGTGATGTCTAATGCCACCAGAATACTTATAACCAGCCAGGCTTGGCCAGGTAAAGCCTATCTTTCTTGTGTACACTGACTCCAAAAGCTGAATCACTTCCCAAGAAACCTCATCTCTGCATCCTAGTGCTAATTTTTCATCTAGGGATCTCCTTTACTTCTTAGCCTTGGCTTTGCAGTTGGCTGCATTCCAAGTGCTTCTACAACATGACCCTCATCCTGTTGGTGCAGACACCAACATGACCTGCACACCCAGCCCTTCTCTCTCCTCTCCACCTCAGCTGCACAGTTTTCACAGAGAGAAATGGAAACACAATCAAACCCTTAGATGTTTTCAGAAGTGTGAGGTAAAAAAAAAAAAATAAAAAAATAAAAAGAGAGAGACTAGATGAAGTCTCCTTGATCTAGGAAACTGCTGGCATAGCAACAGCAGAGAGGAAAAATTGGAGCAGAATGTTTTCCCAGCAGTAAATCATTATTTTTAAGGAGTGTAAGGGTTACCCTTCCCTGCTGAGAAGAACTCTTGACAGAGGACTATACATGAGGAAGGAAAAAACTTGGTAATTTGGCAATTTGGAATTAAAATTTCCAAAGTCTTACAGGAAAGGTAGCTTTTCAACAGAATGTGGCATCTTCTTCATTACTGAAGATGAAATGCTAACTGAAAATATGGTCAAGGTGACTCATGTCTTGATGATCAAACAACATATGTTCATTAAAGGAAAATATTGCTAAACAAGCTCAATTATATGTCTTTTAAAAGAAACTGAAAAAGTTGGGCTAATGAAATGAATTGGAGACAATTTAATGTTTATGGATTTCAGTAAGAAATCTGATATACTGCTGTTTGATATCCTGAGGGAAGCCATTAATGAAGTTGGCTGGCTCTGAAATGAAATTAAAATGATACAAAGCAGGCCACAGGAAAAAAAAAAAACCGTAATCATGAACCAGAGTCCTTCTAACATTTACCATTCAACAGAGCAAGGTTAGATTCTTCTGATTTAGCATGAGGGTCATGAAAAGCCTAGCTGGCAGAAGCTTCTGTTTTCAAGTAGAGACAGCACTAGATACCCAAGAAGCTGCAGAAAATGAGCGAGAGATCCGGACATGGCAGAGCTAATGAAGCAAGGCTTGTGTGGGACATTGCCTACACTAATGTATCTAGGAAACAGGGAATCTAACTGGTACGCTGTCAATCTTCAAAAGCAGTGACAGCAAAGACAACCTGGCTGGGACTGCAGAGAGCAAATTACATCCCAGTGCACAGGGTGACACGACAGCCAAGTAAATCAGAAACTGGGCACCTACTGCTGCCTTATTTTAATGATTTGTGCATCCAAGGTCACCAGCTAACACTGCTGGATTTTGCTGATTTGTGTGTTCAAGGTCTAGCACTTTCTGTAGTACATGCCTGGATATCTCCAAAAAATGGATTTATGAGTTTGAGCCTGTATGGCTGTCATCGACCTCACAGTCAGCAGTCAGGTTGCCAATATTCAGCTGTCTGTCAAAGAACACCCTGCAGCCCAAAAAGCATGTAATTGGAGAAGGAATGGGTGAACTCAGCTGTTAGTACCAGCCCCAAACATCTGGAGACTGGTTTATTGCTGAGCTGAAATCAAGTCAGTGCCTGAGCTGGATACAGATTGTCAAGTCCATGAGTTTCCTATCAGTTTCTTATCAGATTCACAGAACTTCTCTTTTGTGGTCACAGCAGAAATATGAGGAGGGTGTAAATTATTTTAATCATTTTGGGACTTCATTTTCTAGCTCAAAGAAAATGGGGAAATACAGAAACTGATAAATGGGAAATAAATGCTGGTTTTCCTCCTAACTTTAAAATATATTTCCTATGGTTATGTGAAAAGCTTCTGTTGGCTTATACTACACTTCATCTCTAAGGGCTTAAGATGCATTTTAAGATTTTTCCTGAGTAAAAGGAGTTGTACAATTCTGCTCTCAATGACAGGTTTTGTGTTCCCTACCTTATCTTATCAATGCTTAGAAATACTTAATGGGTGGGTGTCAGGAGGATGGGGCCAGTCTTTTTTCAGTGATGCCCAGTGACAGGACTAGGGGTAATGGGCACAAACTTGAATGAAGTTCTATATGAACTTAAGGAAGAACTTCTTTCCTTTGAGGGTGGTGGAGCTCTGGAACAGGCTGCCCACAAAGGTGATGGAGTGTCTGTCTCTGGAGACATTTAAAACCTGGATATCATCCTATGTAATCTGCTCTAGCTGAACCTGTTCTGACAGAGGGGGGTTGGACTAGGTGATCTCCAGGGGTCCCTTCCAACCCCTAACATTCTGTGACCTGCACTCCAAAGCCTTTGTCACCCAATTCACAGCACATGGACAGCACAGTAAGAATTTGCAGCATCTTTGACACAGGAAGAAGTACAACAAACTGCCTCTACCCCCATTACCCCTAGTCCTGGGAACTATCATTCTGGACCATTGCAGCCTCCATCTTCCAGTGCTGTACCATACCTACAGAGTCCAAAGCCATAAGGGATTTCAGGTTAGTTTCCATATATCAAGAAAAGGGTTCCTCTGGTAAAGGCAACACTTCTGTGCAGCTATTATAAGAGGGATTTTCTTACTTTACAGTTGAAGAAAAAACTGACTGAGCTGCAAAACTGCTCAGCTCCCTGCTGCTGCTTGAGAGAACAATCACAAAAGCCACGTTCACCCTCCTGGGAGGGTTTTCCCCCAATAGTTCTGGCCAGGAGAAGGAAGGCAGCAAAGCAGCTCCTCTGGGCAGCCACAGCCTCCCTGGCCCCTCCAATGCTGTGGTCATCACCATTCTCCACTGAGGGAATTGTGCCTTGGTAAGTTTGGCTTTGATTACAAGACAAATCTCATTCACTTCTTCCTCTAAGGCTTTAAATACTTGGTGTAATCTGTATGTAAGATAGAATATTTTAAAGTGTTCAAAACTTTTTTTTAAGCATATCTAGGATAGTCTTTCATCAGAACAGAGAAACAACTACTATTAGGATATCCTTAAGTAGCTCATTCTTTATCCTAGTGATATATCATTTCTTCCTAGTGTATGCAGGAATCCAATGTCAGGTCCATGAAAGCTTCCCAACATATGGGAAAAACTGGATAAAAACCAAATGGACCAGAAACTTCTTTGTGTGTGGAAAAAAAGTTAGTACAATATTCACATTTAGTGTTTATCTACAGAGTTATTTTACCTTTTCATAAAAAAAGACTTGTGCAATTTCCATTATGCAGAGTATTTCAAAGGAAGGAAAATGCACCAAAGAAACTTTCGCAAAAGTTCTGGTAAAACACAACATTTTGCATTCTCAGCTGTATTATGAATGGCAATAAAACTGTCCTGGTTGATAATATTGGAATTTGTTCCATCCTTGCCATAATTTCTGGAACTGCAGCAAGTTTCCCCTCAAAGACCAGCACATTTTCTTTAACAGTAGATGTTTTTAGAAGCTGTGAAATTAATGCATTTCTGCAGTACACAATTCACAAAAATCTCAAGCAAGAAGAGATCTCAGACTTAGCCCAAGAAAAAAGAGAGCTCAAGCTTCAGGGCTGCTCTGAGACCTCACAACCAACCACAACCATTGCTCTTAACAGTGGGTTAAGAGGTGCCAGCAGCACTCAGTCCTGCGCCAGGGCTTACATTGACTCACGCTCAGTGATATCACGTTGGATGAAGGTCCTCCAAAGCATGTTTGCTTTACAAGCAATTAAATTTATTTGCTAATAAATGCCTGTCTGCGCATGAGCTTCTGTTGCCAAGGGATAAGGCAGAAAGCACGGATACCTGCAGCAAGTGCAACTCCAAGAAAATGCACCACTGAGATTCATGTAACCAGATCTAAAGTTCCTCACATCCTCACTCTATAGGTCAAAAAATCCCTTCAGAAATTGCTGTCTTGACAGGGCCTAGCATCCTTAAATGGTTGTGCAAGGAACAAGTAGTCACAGTTAATCAAGTCACTATTTATCTAGGGGACTCACATTGATGTATTTTGATATTATTGCTCCTTAGGCAAAAATCTGCCTAGTAAAAGCCCATTCCCAGCCCATATGTGGATGGAAGAGACATTTCTAGAGATTTTAAGCAGAAAAAAGTTTCTATGTGACCCCATTCCCAAGTTTTGTTTCATTTTAATTTCAATATATAAACTTGGATGCATGTTAACTTAAAAAGGCTCTACTAAAAATACTCCACAATGAACCAGTCATGGTTCTGCAACGTCTACTAGTTCAAAATAATTTGCTAAATAGCAGCAACACACAGGGCTGCAGAAATTACATATCAAAAGTTTAGTCTAGCTGTCATTCTCCAAACATATGCTGACAAAACTGTTTTAGGAATGGACACAGGTAAGCCCAGACCAAGTTGAAGGGAAGAAAAAAAATTCATGCCACTCTTGGACTTACTTGAGGGTTGTTTGTTGTTTGTTTTTTTTAACTAGAAAGATTTCTGATAGGTTATTAAATTCTTTATTACATTAAATTTCATTGTGTTGCCTACTAGGTTACTTTATGATAAGGATGATAAAGCAATGGAAATGCTCAGTTAGATGAGAAGAACCTCTCATAGCACCAACATCATCTAAAAAAATGATCTTATTGCTGTGGAGACAAATCTTGTGTTTTCATGGGAATTAAGTGCCTATATGGTTTGAAAGCTGTCTGGCAGGTTTCACACCTCGGCAGAGAAACTGAGAGTAGATTTCCCACACACACACCCCCTCTTCTGCTTTACAGGAAAAAACCCACATCCTTAAAGCCATTAGTCACACTGTTTGTCTCATTTATTTTCAGGCAAATCTGCCTTGTAAGAAGGCCACCAGGAAGGTGAGGAAAACAGTGGTGTAAGTGGCATATGAGATACATTAAAGGCAATAAGATGGATTGGGGTTTTGTATCTATCTATGTGTGTGTGTGTTCCCTGAGACTTGAACTAATTTGCCTTTTATTCTATGGGGACCTTGAACTGTTGTAGTGGGGAAGGTAGGAAGCACACATGTAATTTTTACTGGAATAACTTGAATAAATGCTTGAATCGGTCTCAGGTTTTCTCTTTCTTCAAGCTGTATGTGCTGGAAGGGGATCCATTGCACTATGGAGTTTAAGGAGCTCTGGATTTGCTCTGCTCCCAGCCGACCAGCAGCCATGTGGTCCCTGCCAGGCTCTATTGCCTTAATGAAGCACCAGATCCTGTACAAAAACCTCTGCCTTACACTTCAGCAAAATAGCAGTTGGGATAGCACGTGGGAAAGGCACAGGGAGTAGAGGAGAGCAGCAGAGAACGTCTTTTGTCTTTTCTTTTTGACCTTAGCTTTACCACATCACCATCCTAGGATCAAAACTTTGTATTTGCTGGGGACACAAAAGCCACTGGCACGCTCTTGCCTGCACCTCCTGTTACCTGCTGTAAACTAAAAAGTCTGCAAGTCACGGCCCTTGCTGCTGCACTGCCCATGAGCTGCAACTTCCAGCCCTGCAGCTGGAAACATTTCAGAGAGTGCACAGGATTGAGCTCCCAGATATTCTTAACTCTGAGTCAGTTAAAATCCCACATCAATGTTGTGCTCTAGGTATGCTAATAGGCTGCAAAAGCTCTGAAATGCTAAATTGCATGTCCAGATCTAGATCAAATACTTTGCAAAGCAGTTGTTATCTCCAGCTCTGATGTGGACAGCAAAATGACACAGTCAGAGCATCAGTCCTAGCTACAGAGGTCCTAGGCCCATTAGAAATTATACTAGAAGTGGGATTGCTGTTTTAGATAGTTGAGATATAGTAGGCAAAGGGGAACAGACCCTTGCACAGCCCGAATTGTTATTTGGCATCAAGTTCTTTGGAAACAACATGCTCTGTGATGTGCTGAACAACCCACTTCTGCTTTGTCCTCACCTAGGTGCTGAACAAGAGCAGCCCATATTGCACACTAGAGCAGCAGAGTTATTTTGTTTGGAGCAGACTGAGAAAAGGTGTAGGTTTTCCCAGAAGCTGAAGACTCCAAGTCAGAGGCCAAGACATCCCCACTGATAAATGCAGGTGCATGTTTCTATCAGCCACTTCATGGGTGCTGCCCTTCCCCTCTCGCCTCAGCCCTCTCCCCCTCTGCTTTCTCCTTTGGGACTGAGGGGACACAGATGTTCAGGGCCTGCAAACACAACACCTTACACCCCCTTTGTGATGCTGTCAGAAATTGATGCCAAGAAATGCTGTGCCTGCAGCCTTGTGATAGAAATATAATTCAAAAAAATCAATAGTCTAACAGACCCTGACTAGTCCTGGTCTGCTGGAGAGCAGGGGAGGAGAGTACAGCTTGAGCACAGAGGAGCCACAGTGCAAAATCTGCATTTTTGTAACAAGGAGAGCAGAAGGCTGGTTCAGCAAGAAGCCTTGCTTTGAGAAAGGCCAAACACTGACAAATCTTCCCAGTACCCACCACCAGGGAAGACATCACAGATCAGCACTGCTGAGGAGGAGCACAACAGAGCACTTTCCCAAGGCAGGAGTTGCCTTGCTGAGCTTATGGGAACCCACTTGAGATCCTCTGCCTCTCAGCTGGCTGCAATAACGTCTGCTTCACTGACAAGACTACAGAGAGGCACCTAAGATACAAAAGTTCCTAATAAAACAAAGCATTAGAGCTCGACTTGAATCAGGACTGTATTTTGGCTCCCAAACAAGAGCTGACACATGCTGGGACCAGTTTCATTGGCGAGGAAAGGTTAACACCCTAACAATTAACATTTTTCCCATGCTGATGTTTTCCATTTGGTCCTTAATGGTGGAAATAACTGTAGTGACTTCAGAGCGGTTTCTCTTCTAAAGAACAGGAGCAAGAGGTCACATGCTGTCCTTCCCCAGACACATCATGATGCTTTTGTCTGGAAAGACAAGTGGCTGCAGGGGTTGAACAAACCCAGATGGGCAGTAGCTCAGACCCCAGAGGCTACTCTCTTGCCTGGCAAGCAAACCATTGCCAAAGACCAGAGTTTCTTTTCAGAGCCCTCACCTAAAGGTGGGGTAAATCTTTGCTCTTCCTGTGGTGAGAGAGTGCAGCTCTGCTGACAGCAGCACTCAGTATCTTTGTGAGGAGCTGCTGTATTTTCTCCCATGTCCAAAGTCATCTGTTTAGTTTGAAACAGTGACAACATCTCTGTTGCTCTCCAGACAGTGCTGTTGCTGTGTCAGTACAACACATCCCCCCTTCTCCACTGCCTCTGTCTGGCCACCCCTCCCTGCATCTGTCTGCCTGTGACGGGTGGGAGGAGAGCGATTTCCTTTTGCAAAATTATCCTTCTAAAAGCCTTACCTCAGTTGTTTCTGGACACGCCTAACATTGCATACCTCTTCTAGCCACATGCTTCTGCTGTGTTCTGAGCTGCAGTTTGCTTTTTCTGCTCTGGAAGCATAACTCCAGAGCACAAGGTGCTACCTGTGCCACCCCCACTGCTTGACATCAACCAACTTTCTGGGCTGGTGAGAGTTTCTCCAGCTGTTCCCCAGTATGCATGAAAAAGACCATTCTGAAGTGAAAGGTCAACAAAGGGATACGCTACGTGAATATGTTTTCCTTATGTTCCCAAAATCACTCTAAATACCAGCAAGAAAAACCCAACAAAAAACAAACCCACAAAAACCCACAAAACCTTTCATAAGAGCAACTTCAGTCCATTTACATTTTCAATGCTGAATTTGTGTGTGTTTTACCAAGACAGAGATCAGTACCCAAGAGAAGAAAGGCTGGCAAAGCTGCTAAACCCTGCAAATGAGCGAACAACATTACTGTTACATTTTTCAAATGTCACAGAGCCGGAAAATAAAGTATTTAAATGTCTTAGAAGGTAAAGTAAGAGAGATTTCAATCAGAGCAAAGCCAATGTGAGAAACCCTCCTTAAGAGTCAGGCTGTATTCCTTGCAGTCTCTTTTGGAGACATAGGACATGCATTATTCTATTCTTTATCACAATTCCATACATTTATTTAAATGACAAAACTGAACCAAAACAAAAGTTCAAGCAGTTGTACACATATGTTTGCTAGTGGGATGGGGCAAATGGTGCCCTTACAGAGCAAAACCCATGAGCTGGGCCAGAGCACAGAGGCTGGATGTTGAGCCATCTTGGGTGACAACATATCCTAAAGGCACATACTGCTGACATGGAATTTACAGACAGCACTCCCTAAACCACTTCCTCACTAGAAGGAGTGACTACCCAAACTCTAGGCAGCAAAACACTTCACATTCATCTCAATGTTATTTCTCTTAGCAAATATTTTTCATAGGAAAAGAATGATTTCAAGGTTGTTTTTTTTAGGGATGGGTTGGTAATCATGTGCTAGGGTGCAGACAACCTAAGGGGTGAGATTTACATGCAGACCTCCTCTCCTCTCTTCTCCATGGTTGGTCTGTTAGTCCCACAGCTCCGCCCTCATAGAAGCAACCCCACTGCTGTCAGGCTATTTTTGGAAAGCATCCCCACACTATGCCATGATCACTGTCCTCAAGGAAGGAGTTGTCTGCCATGAGAGGGCATTTTGTCTCCACGCTTAAAATGGCTTATAGCCATTGTTAGCAAAAAGCTTTGCAGCCTCTCCTTTGCACAGGAATCACTGTAAGAGTCACCTGTGCCACCACCCCTTAGCAGGTGGCCCTTCACCTCCCTTTCAGCATCCTCTCCCCATAATGGTCCATCCCACAAGAATGGCCCAAAATGATTTTTCTCCACTGGGAGCATTTCTCCCATGTACCCAGAGACAATGAGATGCTGCTCTCAAACAGACCTGGAGAAAACCCAGGGTAGTTGAGGCTGGACTTGAGCTGCCTTCCCCAACACAGCACAGCCAATCCTCCCCTCAGCAATGGCAACAAGAAGAGAGAAATTCAACTCTGAGAAATGCTAAACCCCAGCCAAAACCAAAAGCCAAAGGAGCAGGCAGCCAGCAGGGTCGTGGAATGATGCGATACGTGGCAGCCTGCTGTGTTTTGTTAAGCAGCAAGCACCTCACAACAGAAGAACAGTCTCCAAAATGTTAATTTTCCTGCAATTAACTGTCCAGCATCCAGGCTTACAACACCTCCAGGACCGAGCACACGTGGGAGGGAAGCTGGCAGCAATTGCAGGGAGCGAGTGCCAGTGTGCGATGGTGAAGTGCTCTGACACCACCTTTGAGAGGGTTGCGTTCCTCAGGGAAATGATGCCAAAAACTACCCTGCCCCCCGCTTCTTTTTTGGTGGATAGGGATTTGGATGTGAGGAAGTCTGTGCCTGTTTGTTTTTTTCAGTCAGATGCTCCTGTCCCCATTCCTTCAGCCAGGCTGACAGATAGACAGACTACCTACCCCCTAAACCCTGCATGCAAAGCTCTCAGGAGCCTCCTGGCTGCAAACACCTCTCTTGTATAGAAGTGACGCCTCTTCAAAGTTGTCTTGTCTCACATTTTAACACAGAAAGGCCCCTCTCAGACAACACCACTCTTGTTTTGTTGCTGTGGTTCATCTGACACTGCAAACAGGAAGGGGACTGAGCTGTCCCCATCTCCCAGAGCACATAGGAATGATCTTGTTCCCGTAAGTCAACAAACTGTGTTTAGAAAGGCCTGTGCTGTGGGAGGATTTCTTAACGTAATACAAGTCATCAGACTTAAAACACATGCCTAGTCTGCTGAAATTAATAAAGTAACAAGGCTGTGTAGGAAAACAGATACAGGAAAACAAGAACTTTCTCCTGATGACTTCATTCCACAGGGGTCAACAGCAAATCAAGGGCAGCAGTGGTTGGGAAGGGGAAGCTCTGGAGATTTGTTGGAGAAGTTGAAAGGAAACTTCTAGAGTTTAAAAACAAAACCAGTATTTTCCTTCTAAAAAGAAAAATCATTTTCCCAGCATTGTACCATGAGAGCATCACTCATGGGGGGAGTGTTGTAACCTGCAGCATCAAGGAATGAGCATGGCCTGGGCCACTGAAGATTGTTGTTGTTGTTGTTTCACCTCTTTTTCACTGTGCAGACAACATAGGAACATGTGGCTAACATTGTCCCCCCCACATAACCACATTCACCCACATATTTTAACCAGACAATATAAGGATAGATCAAGAAACGAGGCTAACATTTTTAAACATTAAAAAAAACTCACCAAAACAAGAAAACAAAAAAACCAACCCCAATACCCCAAGAAATCATGAGTTTGAAGAAGCTAGGTTAAGGTTGAGGCAACAATGGAGATTTTCCCCTACCTGCAAAGCAGGGTGAGAGGGACAAACACCCCAGAATTAGTCAGACTGTCCTAGGTGGGCACCCAACGTGCCTTCTCATCACATGCCCTCAGAGAAACCAGGTGTTTAAAAAATAAATGGTGGATCTTTTTTCCATGTTCTCAACATAACTACCAAAAAAAAAAAGCTGACCCTGTTATGTGGAAGCCTCTAAGTAATCTGCTGGAACCAAGGGGGAAATCCTAAGGGCTCTTGGCAGCACTTTTCTGGACCAGGCAGATCTTGACCTGCCCCAGCACTGCCGTTGTCTGCTTTGACCAAGCAGAGCTTCACAAAAATCACTTTTTTTTTAGTACACATTGCTGAAATATTAGTGCAGCACACTGCAAATACATGTTTTACCTCTTCTCTTTACATTGCTTGGGGAGCACAAATAGATTCCTCATTTATTACTTCAGGACCACTAAAGATGAATGATCAGCTAACTTTCCAATTTTAAACAAGTTAAAAAGCAGAATGTTGTAGAAAGCTGCATTAAAATCCCATATTCAAAGATGCAAAAACTTTTCTGTGTTTAAAAAAATATGAGAAGGAAAATTTATAATCCACACATGCTTAACTCCTGCAATCAGCTTTTGCCAAAACACTTCATCTACCTTAAGCTTTTGTGCCAACAGGAGATGCACAAAATATACCATTTCCAGTACTATAATTGAATTCAATACTAATCACTGAAGAGCAGAGATAAATACACTCACAAGAAAACCATCACCACCAACCCCCTGTGACTTCTCCAAAACAGCTTCCCTAAAGCTAAAGTTATTTAGAATTACAATACAACATGCACAGAAATAAAACACTAGTCATCGGTTCCTTAACCTCAAATCTTCTACCTGCCTTCCTGAAGTCAGGATAGAATGTCATGTCCTCAAATGAAAAAAAGCTAAGCAGAAGTGACTGTAATTCAACAAACCATATGGAATATAGTTATTGAGTACTGAAATTTTAAACTATGAAAATCTTTAACTTATTTTCTTGTCTTAAAGAGTAAGAGCCAAAGCTCATCAGCATTGTTGACTACAGAATTCAGAGGATGGAAGGAAGTTTAACAAGCACTATGTAATGCTCCTCAGACTTCACTAGCTATAAAGGCCTGTAAGCATGGGATGCTTTTATGTAAGCTTGTAAAAGTGTGTTTTAAATTCTTTAGTACATGTAGCTACACTGACCTAATGAAATTTATCATCTCAGCCAGAGGGATGTTGTTTCGTGAGGCTATTAGCCGGCGACTTTCCAGACTCTTATGAAATACAGCTGTTTCTCCAGTCTTGATGAGGCCAGACAGTGCCTCTGGGCACCTCAAAGCTCAGCAGCAGGTTTTAAAATACAACTCACAGGTCACTGTCTTCAGACAAAGCTTCTGCTAAATCTAAGTGTGTTGTGCTAACAACCCACTGAGCACAATTTGAACCTAGTGTCGCTTAGCGTGCAAAGGAAGAAAAACCTTTCGCTTTAATATTGATCAATGACACTCACAAGGAGGGTGATATTTTTTATCACTTCTGACCTAAATTTGAGCTGCAGCTGTCCTCATGCTCCTCTTTGACACCAGAAACTCATTAGCCTCCCATATACCAGTGTAACAGCACAGTGGATGTGCACTTCTCATTGCGCCATAGCAGAGCAACTGTGAAGTCCCAACACACTTCTCCGCAGCTGCTTTAGGAGATTCAGGTCTGACATGCCAGCCCCACAGCTCCTACTAGCTTAAAGACTGAGAAGCAGAGAGGAAAATGCTGTAAACAGCCTCCCTTTAAACATATTCATTATTCAGCAATACAACTCATTAACTATTAAAACTCTTAAACTTTAAAACTTATTCAGGAGTCTTTTAATTTAAGCTTGTTAGTTGTTAAGGACATTATAGAATGGTTTGAGTTGAAAGGGACTTCTTTAAAGGTCATCTAGTCCAACCCCACTGCAACAAGCAGAGACATCTTCAACTAAATCAGGGTATCATTTTAGAGCCCTTTAAAATAACCTAGTCAACACAAGCCCCAGAAGTGAAGAATTTCACATACTAATCTGACCACTAGAACTGCAGTTCCCAATATCAGTTCTACAGAAGTTGCTCATACAGAGATAGCAAAGTTTTCTCATTTTATATGGGTTGAGTGAAAATAGATTGCAAGAAAACATAATGGGATAGATAATGCATGATGTAAAATAAGAATTAACCTAGAAACTTTCATAAAATTCATTTTCTACCAGCTCTGAAAAATCAAAGTTGTAGCAGAAGAAAAGTGGGTTCATTTTCTGGCACTATTAGTGTTTTAAACACTCCTGACAGCAAGTGCAGATGACAGCAATTAGCTGAATGATGGGCTTAGATATTTTTGGTTTGTCCCAGAAACAACAGAAAGATTTCTGAGTGTTTTGCAGAGGTTTCCAAAACACTGAAATGCCTCTCTCTGGGGGGTGTGTGAGGGCACTCACACAGGTTGATAGAAAGCCACAATTCTATTTTGCCTCAGAAAAAAGTTGTAAGAGGTCAAAAGCAAGGAAAGCCTCAAAACATCATTAGGAGTTTTGCTACATTTTTGTGGTGCCTTTGGCATCCCCTCCTTACTCTCCCCTCACCCCTGGCTGCCACTGGGCTCTCAGCTCTGCCGAGCCCAGCTCACCCAGCACAGCCTGTCCTTCAAAGCACTCCACACCATGAAAGTGGCATCCTCCTGATTTACCAATCTCTCCATCTGCTGCCACAGCAGGGGTGCTGGGAAAGCTCTGCTTAGAAGTCACAGTGCCTGTTGCTGGAAATTTTTGCCATCTGCTGTTTCCTTTACTCCCATGCATCTCAAGAAATACCAGTGGCTCTAACTGGAAAATAATTCCTTTATCTAGTGTTTAAAAACAGTTGAACTGTGACTGCTTTTTCATTGCTCTTGTATTCACACAAACATAACAAGTCAGCACATATTGAAGAATAAAGAAACAAGGTCAGATTTGTAAGGATATTAAGTATCTAAATACATTTAACAGTCTACCTCATGCTTATTTCTTACCAAAACATCTTTTGAACTATGATGTGAATGACTTTCGACCTGTGTGAATAACAGATGATTCGCTCCTAAAGCCAAGCCCTAAGTTCATCACAGAATTTGTCACACTGGAATACAATTTATAGCCATAAAGTATCACATATGGAAACACATTGTCTCTGCCCATGCAGTCCCCACAGCAAGAGACTAATCATGCAGCAGTGGAGAGGACCCTCTTCAGGATGCTACTATTTGATTTAAGGGAAGTATTTACATCCATATCTGACAAACCAAGCCCTGGATAAAGCTAGATATGCAATTTAAAATGTGCCTGGCAACAAAGAGGCATTTTAAAACAAGGAAAACCAAGCATTTGAAGAGTAAAATATGCTTTTCACAGTCCTCCTGTGGTCCAAATACAGATATTAATACTCAGCCACACACTAAAAGATATTAGGATGAACCAGCACACAGACAAGATATCACCTACAGGGAACTAAGCAGACCTAAGCCCCTGCTATGAAGCACCCCATCAGGCATACAAGACAAAAAAAGAGAGGGAACATGCTGCCTAGCCACAGCAGCACCACAGGCACCTTTGCAGTCAACAAGTTTCTTCTAGAGAAATTTAAGAGGTGACTTACCTTTGTGCGTGCACCCAGGGCATCACTCCTCCACATGTCTCTCTACACTCACCAAGGCTAGCGTTCCTTGTATCAGAGTAACTCAGACAAGAGCTTGTGGCAATGAAGGAATATGTTTCACACACTGCTCACAACCCCAAACCACAACATGAAGAAGCACCGTCCTGCCCGGGGCAGGAAGGGCTCTGAGAGCAACTCATTACCAGCAATGGGCTCCACCTGGAGCTGGGCTGGCTTACCAGCTGCACCTCATTGGGCACCAAAACCAGCACTCTCAAATGGCCCCCCACAGCTAGGACATCTTTACCTTCCTGTAGTAAACCAGCAGGACTGTCCTCAGCTTCCTGGCCTGCACCTGCCAAGCTGAGGGGAGGAGATGTCTCTCTGCAGTTGAAGGTGACACTAGGCCCAGCAGCGGCATTGTCCATGTCAGAGCTGGCTGGAGCTATTCCCAAACCCGCCCTGGGAAGAGGGAGCTCAGACGGGCCAAGGAGGGATTTGGAGTGGCACTGTGAATTTGGGGTACCTGTGCCCTAGGGCAGGAGAGAGGCTGAGGAGACCCTGTGAGGAGAGGCCAGGGCTACCACAGGTGGGACATGGCTGGGAAATGGCTGCTTCCTGCAGCCCCACAGGTGGTGCCTCAGGGCTGGGGCACAGAGGTGAGAGGCGGGAAAACGCCCCCCAGAGGGGGGAGAGGCAGAGAACCTGGGAGCAAAGGAGGGAGGCTGAGGTGGGGAAAAGGGGGCACTTGAGGGGGTTAAATTGTTTCTTGCTGTCTAAACCTATTTTAATGGCCAAGAAATGAAATTAATTTTCCTCAAGCTGAGTGCTTCATCTGTGACGATGATCTGTTGTCTTCCTCCTTACCTCCACCCATGAGCTTTTCCACCTTATCCCCCCCTCCATGGTTCTGCTGAGGTGGGAGAGCGCACAGCTGGGTGGGTGTCTGGCATCTGACCACCGCTGGCCCACCACAGGGACTGTGGGCAGCCCATTCCAATGCTTAACCACACTTTCAGTGAAGAAATTCTTCCTAATATCCAACCTGAACCTCCCCTAGCACAACTTAGGGCCATTTCCTCTTGCCCTATCACTTGTCAACTGGGAGAAGAAACCAGCCCTCACCTTGCTACAACCTCCTTTCAGGTAGTTGTAGAGACTGAGAAGATCGCTTTGAGCCTCCTTTTCTCTAGACTGAACAACTCCAGTTCCCTCAGCCTCTCCTAACAAGACTTGTGCTCTAAACCCTTTACCAGCTTCATTGACTTTCTTTGGACATGTTCCTGCACCTCAATGTCTTATAGTTGTTGTTGTTAATTGAAAACTTTCAGACACTTTCTCAGTAGAGTTATGAACCCCCATTTATCAAAAATGGGCTCAGTACTTATTGAGATATTAAACCCATTCATAAATATCCCCTCTCTTTTCAGAGCAGCTATTAAGGGCTGTTTCTCAGAAGGTGCATCATACTTCCAAGCAGATGTTCCCTTTGCCCATTTTCAAATGAGATAAAGCTTCTGAAAACACACAGTGGACTGCACAACTGGTTTCTTTCTCTAATCATTACCATTCCAGCTAATAAGCAATGGCAAAGCAAAAGTTTACAGTATTTTCTGTTCCTTCAAGAGCTGTTGCAGCAACTCTTTCAAAAGTAAAATACGGAGCCTTTCATCCACAATTTTCCTAATAGCTGTTCCTGTTAATCTTTGAGCATCCAACTCCTCATTTCATTTATAACATAGCAATATTGTATCTTGCAAATAAAAATATGCTTGAAGAGCTATTCATTAAGCTGTTATATGAGTTGTGAACACTGCAAAATGAAAATAAACCATTAAGCAAGCATTTGCTACTATTAGTTTCAGTTATGGGTCCCCATAGAGCAAATCTCACTTTTATGCAGACTTGAGTAGCCTTCATGAGATAGACCATAACATTCATTATTACAAATAACTACCTAACCGGGGGCAGTCCACTTCATTTAACAGGAATATGAAAAACTCTGCTTTCACAGAGGCAGCATAGCTAGAGACAGCTTTCATGGGAAAAGGAGTTCCACCTTTTTGTGCTCGAGCATGAAACATGAGCATAAATTGGTTCCCTTGGGTACACAAGTTCAGAGCCTGTTCATCCTGGAGCACGGAGTTTCTCATCATTGAGCAGATGAACATATATCAAACAGACATTTCTTACATGTTACCAGCTCTTGAAGTCTGGAGAACTTGTTTTTAAAAAAAAAAATAAAAATGCAGGCATGGAGGAAGTACTGTTCTACAGTGGATGTTTTTTCTGTGCTTAAACACAGAACAATTTCACTAGATTCAAGCTGACCTGGTAAAGAGTTAGAGGTC
Organism: Bucco capensis; assembly: GCA_013396975.1. NCBI lineage: Eukaryota > Metazoa > Chordata > Aves > Piciformes > Bucconidae > Bucco > Bucco capensis. The sequence goes on along the minus strand of VWZO01015916.1, from coordinate 511,331 downwards.
AAGCAAAAAAGCTTTCAACATCATCTTGATACTTCCGCACACCTCCCATGCTGAGGAGCACATGAAAACACCCCAGAATGTTTATCAGTACATGATTTGCCTTTAGGAACCATAAAGAATTTGATTTGTCTTCTGCCAAATCTTCTGAGCTTGGAAAATCTCCATTAGATTAAAAATGCTTTAGGATGAAAAGCTGACTGTTACCTCTTTTTTAGAAAGGGAGGTGGAAGAGACAGAGTCTCAGTGATTCTTCGTCACAACATTCTGGATTTTTATTTATACACATAAATTCTGAGACGTCTACAAAAATTCACTTAAATCCAAAATAGTCCAAGGATACAAACCCTCTCCAATGTTCAATATCTAATACATTGTCTTTTCAAGGCTGCATTTTCATAGAGTGTTTGATTTAATGCCCATTTTACCACGGATGGTATAATCGAGAGAAACTGAACTTGAGAGGGATTTGACAAACAGAACCAGATGTAAAACATCTTGAAGCTCACAAATTCATCACATAATAGTTAAGCTGAAAAAGGACTTGAAAAACATTTGGTTTCAAAGTTTTCAGCACATAACCACATCTGTTCAGTCCAGAAATCCTCTCCTACCTCCTGACATGCTTACGTAGTGTGAAGATGCACTAGGAAGTAGTTCATAAGTGATTCTGGGTTTGGGGTTTATCTTGCCTCTGCAGCAGATCTAGGGCAGACAATAATCACATATCAACAAGCAACTGAAGAACATGGATGCACTGGCCTCAGTAGAAACAATACAGACAGGAGGGAAGCAAAGAAGAAATGCACTGCTGTGCTCCAATAATTAATGTTAAAGAGGAAGTGGGCAGACATTAAAGAATGCTCCTATGAATAATTATGTATTTATTACTGGTTACAGGAAATGCCCTGTAGAGCCACTTTATCATTTTTAAACTGTAATAACAACATCATGCAAAAGGACAGATGCTCCTTTCTGTGAATGTGTTTAAAAAAACCCAAACAACTACATTGTTTCTTTTACTTATTCTTAGTGAATAACTGTCCATCTGAAGAAATTTATGCCCTCATCTAAACTGGCCTTGTAAACAAAATGTACTGTTTATGCTTTGCTTACAAACTTCATTCCTCACACTGGCCAGTGAGCATTAGCATCTGTACATTTACTGCCATAGTTTTTAAGCCCAACACAAAAATCAAAGGAAACAAGTCGGCCTGAAAATGTAAAATGCTTCAAAACTTCCCAATAGTATTTTCTGAAACTGGATTGCTCAGGAGAGAAGAGCAGAAATTAGTGCCAAGATCTGGGTGAGGTGAGCAGACACCACCAGCAGCCAAGAGAGGCAGCAGTGCCAGAAGTGTTATTTCCAGTCTTCAGTCATGACTTTTAAATCCCTTCAAAAAAAAGAGCCTTCAAAAGCTCTCATCCACACTAGCAGGTCTGGATAGTCTCCACATTAATTACTCCTAGGAAAAGAAGTGAACATTTTGCTTGTGCAAGCAAAAAGCTCATCAAACTGCATACAAGATTTAAAAATTAGCCCTTTGTAGCATTTGGAGTCCAAAAGCATAATGGAAAGAAAGCAGAGTCAACAGTGGAGCATCTGCAACCACTTTCAGTGAAGATGGAAGATAAACTAGTGCTGGAGGCATGCTCAGGAGGAGCCTCCCTACATGACAGATGCCTTCAGCATTTCAGCTTGCTGGCTATTGTCACCATTTGGTGCAAGGAGAAACAGTGCTGGGACAAAGACAATTTTAATATAACTGCACAAAAATATCTCCTGACCCACAGGGATTAGTTAGCTAGTTGTCTCCCATCCAGTTTCCAAGTAAGATTCAAATCTGTCAGCAATTTAACTTCACTTACCATGTTAGCTTTGTTTGTACAGATTTCTGGGTACTGGACTACATTAAAAAATATCTTTCAGTACCAAAAGAATCAGCATTTTTAGTACTGAACTGAAACTGCTAAGTATCCAACGCTGCATTTCAGCTATTTCAGAAAATTGAGACTTACTCTTAAGAAAATAAAACCTGTTCTGCTGCATAGTGGTAAGATTGCTGGCTAGAAAAAGAGGTTGTAGATATTTTGGTGTATGGAAACTTGAATTTTCTTTTGCTTTAAAATTGATTTATTCTCGGGTCCCATCTTACCTTTTCCTTAATACATTCACATGTAACATATAGCAAGATCTACTGTCTACTGAAGGTCTCTTATGTTATCCATTCCCCCCCCCCCCCTAAAACAATCTTCTATTTTTNNCCCCCCAAAAAAAATCTTACATATTTTGCATTTCTCTTCTATATGATTCATATAGCATGAGATTGCATTTTCCACAAATGGTTTTAGGTTGGAGTATCTTAACCTAGTGCTATGTGCATCTCAGGCCTCTTCAAATCTTCTGACCTTCATGAAGAACTAATACTTATCATAGCAAAAAAAAATGGAACAACATCCTTATCAATTCATGGTCCTAGGGTTGTTGCATTAGTGGCAACATCATTTCTTAAAACATTCATCGCCCATTGTTAGGGGTGACAAATTTTTAATTCATTACATAATTGGTTCTTTTTCTGATATTATGTTTTGCTTTTTCCATCTGTTAGTTTTCATGAAGTTGCAACACAGTTTTGGCACAAACTGGATACTTTCCATCACAATGTATTCCTCTTTCTTCATATTTTTGTCAAACATCTGGAATCATTCTGCATTTCTCAGTGAGCAAATATTGCCCAAATCTTACTCCTTAGAAGAGTGGAGAAACTTGACACTGGATGATGCTTTGACTAGTGCATAAGGTTCTGCATCCACATAACCATGTGTCTTTATTTCACAACATAATTCCTATTTATTCTGATTCAATTCGACATCAAAAGAATTTCATAGAGTATTTAATTACAGCTCAAGGTATTCTGGAGAGTGTTGGGAATAACAAAACAATACACTTTAAATATACTTATGAGAAAGTACTTTCTAGACTAGTTAAAAAAGCCAAAAAAGAAGCCAACCCCACCTTGAACCCTTGCAACAACTTTTTTTTCCTTCAAGGCTGAAAACTTCTCATCAAAAAACAAGTTGTGTTAACTTATTAGGAAAAGGTTCTTCACCCAGAGGGTGGTGGAACACTGGAACAGGCTTCCTCAGGGAAGCAGTCACAGCATTAAGCCCAATAGATTTCAATAAGCTTCTGGACAATGCTCTTAGTCATATGGTGATTTTTGGTGTCGTCCTGTACATAGACAGGATTTGGACTCTGATCCTTGTGGATCCCTTCCAACTCAGGACATTCTATGAATTGCTTTTGCTTCTCCTTGTTGCTGTTTTGCTATTAAACCTTATTACAGTAAGTAGTCTGTTAACACTTCAGACTGTTCTTTAACAGTATACTTTCTCCAAAGAAGAAAAAAATTGTCTTAATCATTGCTCATTGCTGGGTTAATATTCAAAATGGGCAAATATGACTGTTCTATTTCTTTGACTTATAAAATTTGCTTTGTTGATTCGTGAAATCATGTAAGATTTTAAAATCAGTAACACTAAAAAAACCCCAAACTTCTGTACATCTGTCACAGGAAAAAAATCCCAAATTTTCCTAATACAATGGCAAATAATTGTATACAAAAAGCCTCTTGTAAACTCTGGATTTAGTTTTCAGATACAGAAATGCCCTAGATGGTATCTTAAGTCAAAAGAAAAATAAAGGATTTTTATACCAAACGCACAAGTTTATTGTGTGCTTTTCAGGTCACAACATACTCTTTACTCACAATTGCCCCCAATTCAAAATAAGAACTCATTTCCCTTTTAACCATTCCCTAGCTGCCTGTATGTCCTTATAATTCCCCACTTCCAGAGAGGCTGTCAAAGCACCAATCATGCATATTGCAAAGTTTTCTAGAAGTCCATTTGGCTTTCCATCTTCTCCAACCCTCAGGAACTCTGCTGTACCTCCAAGTAAAAGCCAAGCCTTTCTTTTACTCAGATGTTTGTGAACATAAAGCAAGTTGGTTCTTCAAGGATAAAGGTTGCTCCAGCAGTGTCCAGACTTGCCTGGAATCAGATACTTCTTGGCTTACTTCACAGTACAAGCACAAATTTCTGAACATCCTTGCCTACCACACCATTCCTGACCAGCCTGCAACAGTACTCATATACCTTTTGTAACCATGTTTTCCAAGGTGCTGGAAAAATAAGTCTCATCCACCAAGTGTTTGATTGGAGTGTGGTCAAACTAAGGAGAGATATCTCACTTTTAACCTTCACTCACCACAGAGAGTCCATCTGTTCTCTTGTGGGTATTGGCAACATTTCTCAGTAGATACCTCTATTCAGACTGGAAATCGCCACTTTTGCTCTTCTAACTGGTAGCAGAGAGAGGTGATGAGCACCTAGACAGGGAAAAGAGCTTTGTTCTGGAAGCAATCCTGTTCATGCTGTGCCATGACAGCTGCTGGGAACAGTACTGGCACTGCAGGAGAGCAGCCATCTAGCCCTGATGCTCCATCACTGTTCTTCCTCTTTCCCACACTATCTTTACCATTCTGCTGACTGCAGCCACATAGTAGTCCACTGGAAGGAATATTCCCAAACAAATGGTCCACAAAGGAAATTACCTTGTTTCAGATCTCTGTAGTTCACTATTGCTCAGGCATCTGAAGTGCTGTGCAATTTTGAAGTCCACCTGCTTGTTCAATTTCCACTTAGCTTGTGCCAATGCCTTGTGAGTTGGTACTCAGCACCATACCCTTCAGCTGTCCTCAGGAGAAGAGTTTGTTCATCTGTTCCCTTCCCAGGCTTGTTCCCACACCTGTAATTCTCAGTAGGTATTCAGAAAAACAACTGAGATTTTTAGAAGGTCAGTGAGCCAGGAATACTGTAATTTTTAAGTGGAAACCTGTGTGTATAAAAAAGTGAACACTGAAAACACATTAGGCTGGAATAATGAAATGCCTGAATGCATTGAGTGAGATAATACACAATTTGTACCACTACATGTCAAGTAAACAGACAAGAACCAATATAACATTATGTACATACTACCTCAACATGAAAGCTATACCTCTCACTAAATTCTGTTTGCATGGTCAGCATCCCAAATAAAGAACCCCTAGTGGCTTTTTTTCCCCCACTTCTACACTGGAAATGATAGTATAATGACCATCATGAAAGAACACATACAACTGTCCTGCCAACCAGACCAAAACATAGTCATTAAAATGGTAGACCAAAGAAAGGATAAAAACTCATGCAAGCCAAACCACTGACACCTGCTATGAATCAAATCTGAGACAATTTAACACCTTTCATATTCATTTTTAAAAGGGAAGTATGCTCAAAAAAGTATTCTTATTTAAAAGCCAGAGAACCACACTGTATGTGATGTGATTGGAAAAGAACAGTAAAACACACCAAGTATTAGCATGGGAAAGAAACATGTTTCAGTGATGTCAGATACTGCTTTTTATATTTTATTAACAAGTAAGCATCCCTGCAACTGGGTCTATATAAAAAATACTTCATTAACCAATCAGAATACAAGGGAGTTATATAAATTTATTTTTATGCAACACTGATTAGTTTTGAAAATTCCCATTTTTAATGTTTTAATTTCATCTTTTATTTAAAAAAAAAAATCACTAAAAGGACACAACCCACAAAAATACAATCTGTATCTGCTCTATATTTACAGATAACTGGTCACTATTAAGGCACAGATTTAAAACTAACATTTTTATGTAGCAAGTCAATATTTGTGCATAATATAACACTAACAATATGGTACACTGTACTGTCATATTCCCTTTGTGGAATCAAAATAAGTGAGAAATTTTTTTCTTCCAGTGTGGTTTTTTTTTGTGTGAAGCCCTATCAAAAAATAATGTTGTTACTGGGAAATTCTTCACTCTGGTGTAGATGATATAAGCACTGCTCAGCAAAAGACCATATCAACTTAATACTGTACTAAAATCAGTTTTTGAGTATATAGTACTGTCTAGATAGATAGTATGTACTTATGAAATACTAAAAAAATCTAGGTGTAAAGGTTGGTTGATGCTTTTAAGTTTAGGAAAAATAAACAAGAAAGGGTTGCAGAAAATCCTGTACAAAAGGGTTGCTAAATATTAATTTTACAAAATATATTTAATGAACTAAACATGACTGAATACAATTTGATTTGCAAACACTGGTCTTGCAAATGCAAACATTTCAATGACAGCTTATCTGTAAGCACATAAGTTCATGTGAATGGAAGTATCTGTGTGCTCAGAAGCAAGCACAAGTGTAAATACTTTCAGAATCACAAGTTGTGGCACATGAGGGTTTCCATGAAGTTGCTCTTGCCCCTGTAACACACATATATACACAAATATCTCATAGAGATGTGGACACTGATGTTTGGCATTTCAGCACAGTAACTTTGATGTGAACAACTGCGTGCGTGCAAGATCAGGTTTATCCTTTCAGATCTGTAGCAGGATTTCAAACCCAGAGGAAGCTAACTGCTGCTTGATCTGCAGGAGAAGTCTCCCAGCTCTACACCATTAAGTAGATATGGCTGAAATGAGTACTGAGCAGTTACAAGGCTTTCTATTATTGCTTGATCATCTATGCCCTCAAGTAATCATTTCTTGAAATTCCCTTTGTGTGTGCAAATTTCTCTAAACATCATTTTGCATTCTCACCTTTTAAGTAAGAATTATCCCTGGAAAGTGTCAAAACTATTTCTCACCCATTTTTGCATAAAAACCAACTACTGTAAATGTTATTCTAATGCCTTCTGTTAAGAGCACTTGACAGTGGTTTATGTCCATCTCAAAAGGCTTGTACACTGAACATAAATACATTACAGTAGAGGTAATTCACAACATTTCTTATGGGAATGCCTTTCAACAAATTAATGCTTGGAAACTTCATATTGCATTGCAGAAAGAGGCACTTTATGAATTCCTTCATTGTATCAGAACCCTTCATAAACCAATAACAAGACATCTATAAAGACAGAAATATTATTGCCAAATTATTTGGACTTTCACAGTATAAGAAGGCAACAGTTAGCTCCAGCCGCTTCCAATACGGACTCTTTCTGTTGAACTTAACTTGTTTCAGAAATAGTTCATCTCCAGAGTTTTAAACACTTCTGCAGCTGACAATTACAAATCTAGATTGAACAAAACAGATGCTCTTACACCTATTTTCTGTAGGTCACTGAATTGCTGCATGCATAGTCAGGTAAGTAATATGCGTCAGTTATTAAATGGCAACAGTGCTGTCTTGTCAAATTAGATTAGTTGTCTGTTTAATCAAACTGACAGCCCAGAGCTCTCGTTTGATGAATGCCTTTCACTCTCTACCATAAAGCTGTAGTAGATCAGTTTAATCTGTTAAGTATTGCAGGTGTATAGAATCTAAAAATAAAAGTCTGATATAAATAAGTGTCCTTTAGTGGCAGGGTACTAAAAATAGCCCTTTGCTTTCAGACAACCATTAAAAACAGTTTTAGCATAACAGGCAGCAGTTAAATATGATGACTGCAAAGGGTTAATATTGCAAGGTCCATTTTGGTCTTTCATTGCATCTGTTACAGTGAGTGAGTATTGCTGCAAGCAGCATTAGACTGCTTCACAAGAGTGTAACAGGACTGGTCCACTGCAAAGTGGCTTGATTTTGGAACAATCTCTTCAGGTAACTACCAAGACGACAGAGAGGGGAAAAATCTGCCTAAGAACCAGTTTCTAGTACCATTATAGTGAGATGTGACTTAATGCAGGAACACCTGAAAAAAATTTGATTAGTGCCAATATAAAAATTGATACGGAAATGAAAGAGAAATTTCCACAGGACAAGAAATCAGAACATGTAAAGTGCAGAAAGACCTCAATAATTATTTTAAGCAGTACCAGAAAAATCCATCTTGATAAAACCAATATCTATGCTCTCTGGCATCCCAGCTCTTGATTCTTCCTTCATTCAACAAAGTAAAAATTCAGTGCATATATTATAGTTACAGGTAATAAAATACTAAACAGAGAACCCTATATTATTATTATTGCAAATTCTGTCCAATCTACACGAGTAAAACGTAACCCACATTTGGTGTTTTGAAAGACAACAGACAAAATGTGTTTTATCTCTGTTTTTTGGCACAGGATTGTGCAGACAAAATGCTTTGGTCCTTGACACCCAAACTCCCAAAGTGCAGAGGGTGGTGTGCAGTGAAGGCTGTCCACAGGATTGCCATGTCCATCTTTACAGCTGACTTTCTGAGCCCCAACTTACTGCTACCAGCGGCCGCTGACACTAGCAATGTCCGAATGATACTGACGCGGCAGTCTCCCGCTAGCTCCACCTTCCAGAAATGAGGCACGGATGTTGGATGGGTCAAAGAGCTTTCTTCGGTTCTTGTTCAGTTCTACAAAGATCACAGACACAGTCACACACAAAAAACTATCATCAGGAATTAATTTTAATCTTTTGATCTTCACCAGAAGCAAAACTTCTATTTAAACACAATATTTTAGAATAGTATGAACTGAAAAGGTCTGTCAGGTACCCATTCAATTTAACAGTTCTACAGGACAGTAAGAATGCTGGGTTACAGAATCACTAAAGTTAGAAGAAATCTCTAAGTTCCTCAAGACCAATCATCTACTAACACCACCATGCCACTAAACCATGTCCCTAAGTACCACATCTATATATTTTTTTAACCACCTCTAGGGCTGGTGTCTCTACCACCTCCCTAGGCAGCATGTGTCAATGCCTAACTCCTCTTTCAGTGAAGAAATTTTTCCTCCTACATGACACCATTTCCTCTTGTCATCTCACTGGTAACCCAGGAGAAGATACTGGACCCCATATTGCTACAACCTCCTTTTACGTACTTAGAGATAAGGTTTCCCCTGAACCTTCTCTTCCTCGGTCTAAAAGATTCTGAGGCTGCTTGGGATGCAGGCTTCTATTTGGTGCAATTGTTACTTCACACTGACACAGCATGGAGCAGATCATTTTTTGCAGTACTGATTAAGAAGATCAAATAGACATAGCTGAAACACCTAAAGGTTCTGTTGTAATACTCAAGACTGCAATCTTCCTGAAGGTACATGCACACAAAATGTATAGCTGCAATGTAATTGGAGTGACAGAAAAGCTTTTTAGCATCTTGATCATTTCCGGATGCACAGTTTTTTATTTTAAAAACAAACTGGAGCAATATTTTATTAACAGATGCTCACCTCTCATACAAACATACACCCTAAGAGTGCATTAGCAATTGTTCATTCAAAATGTCTTTCCTTTCCCCACTTTTCTATTCTTGTATCTTCAAGATTCAGGCACAGTCTGAAAATCACCTGGGGTCTCCTGTGGCCCCGGTGCGATAACTGTGCCGACAGCAGAGGGAGCATTAAACTCATTGCCCACGGGAAAGTGTGGGGAGTGATACCCATGTTCCTATAATCCTTGGATGGGTAGGATGAGCTCATTAGCCTTCTGGCAGTCATCCTAGGAGAAGGACAACTCTAATTCCAAACCCAGGCAGATGGAGCTCATTTAGCTCTGTGAGGCCTTCCATCTAAGAGAAGGACACTCTAATAAAACCTCTGTCCTAAGGACCTCGCTGCCAGCATCCATGCTTGCTAGGCCCTGGCAGATGAACCTTAGGACTAAAGGGTGGGTCCAGCTCTGTGCATGCTGTGTCTCACCTAAAAAAAATCCCTTGCGCAGGCTCGAGGGTGCTATCTGCTAGCCTCTTTTTATCAGCGTGCTTGGAAAAGGCGCTGATGAGGAGTGTGGATGGAGCCCTCCCTGGATCTTTGTTCGCGAAGCCTAGCCATACATCTTCAAGATAGATACAAAATCACTGAAAGATTACATAGATTTTCCTGACTGCTACTGAACTAAATAGATTGCATTTTTACTCTCTCTGCCACCATTTTAAATTCATTAAAAACATCCACTAATGGCATCTGTAGAAGATATGCAATTAGGAAGAAAAAAATATGATCTAGTGTTACAATGAAGCATCTGAAGAAAACTCTTCCTCTGATAGAGATTCACTGCCTAGACAATGACAGAGCACTCCCATGCAACAGGAAATCTCATGCTATCTATTACAACTACAAAAAATCTAATTACGCATTATATACTACAACACTTTGTAAGAAATTATATCTGGCCTTCATCTTTCTGTATGTACAAGACAACCTTTAAAGCAAGCTGGAAAAATTCAAAGTAAGAGTTACATGTTTCTTATCAAGCCTATACATTTTGCAGTAACAATTTGCCTTAGGAAAAAAATAGATATAAACAAACAAAAAACCCAACCAAAACCCAAGTGGCCCCTCCGCCAACCAAGTTGTTTTTCCCAGTAGGATAATTGCTCTGCTAATCAATAAAGTGGAGGAGAGGGAACCAGAAGCTTGAAAATGCCAGTTCCAACTGGTATGTAGAGCCGTTCAGATTGCAGAACATCTAATCCCAGAACTCCTAGGGCCCAGAGTTTTAGGGAATAAAACAAAGTTCACAATCTGCTGTAAAACAAACTTTCTACCAAGCTGCAACTTCACAAGGGCACGTAGGACAATGTAAATGTAAGTTTATTCAGTAATGTGCAAGCTAAGTGCCTTCTGATGAAGGACAAGTCAATACAACCTCTGTGAACTAGATTCTTACTTTTCAGTCTTTTCAAGATCTGTTGTCAACTACAAACACACAATGCAACTGAGAACACAAACAATACCTAAATTCAACAATTGATAATCTGTGTTATTTACCTGAGATTGCAAGCAGCATTTTTCTTCTGGCACCAAAAGTGGTAATTCCTAACTCTTTCAAATCTTGATCAGTAAGAGTAAGGAATGTCTGCAGATCAATCTAGAGTAAAAAGAAACATGAAAATTATGCAAAAAATCTCTCCTCAAAAGCATTAAGCCATATATGCGCTTCAGAAGAGCTTCACAATTTTCATGTCTTACTGCATTTCACAGTTGCTCTGCCAACCTATGCTTTGTGTGTAAACAGCAATCATTGCTTTCCCGTGGCTTCTTCACACAATTGCTCAGTTTGCTACTCTGCACTTCTGCCAGATAAACTAAAAACGAGCAGCTTCAGAAAAGTACAGAATTAATCTTATTTTTTGTGTATTTACCACAATTGCTGTAATGTACTTGGAAATAGCCAAGTATACGTGTCTGTAGATATGGTAGGTGCTTCAGACTATACTAGGTTAGCAGAGGATAGTTGCTCAGTTACTGGTGACATGTTCTAGCACTGAGTATTTCATAATATTCCAATGTGTGTGCAAACACCTATGTTTGCAGAGATTTTTTTTCTCCCAATACAATTCACAGAAACAGTGTGAAATTGTTTAGTTCTCACTCTGGCCAAACTACTTGGCACATCTCACACCTCATCAGCAACTCCTAAGGTAAGAAAAATCTAAACAAAACCCCACCTGACAAACAAAAGGCATCATTACTGTTAGAAACACCACACTTATCATCTCTCCTTTTTAGAAAAATAGCTAAGATACTAGAGAAGGATTAATGACTGGATAATATGGGTATTATGGAGCATGCCAGGGGAGTACAGAAGAGATAAACCTGAGGAACTGTACACAGAATTAACAGAGGCACAGCTGGATTTTAGTGCAGATTGAAGACTGACCTTGCCACTTTCAGACTGGTTGCACGCAAACCCATGCTGCTGTCTATTCCACAGCTGCCAGGGCTTTACAATCCAGAAAGAGTTCATCAGTTCAGGCACAGCCAACTCCTAAGCACTTGTGTGTAGTGCTGCATAGGAATAATGTTCGCCCACAGCACTTAAGCAGCATGATTAGTGGAAGACCAGAAATGCCAGCAGGAAACACACCAGATCCAGCTGCCCTCGGGCTGAGACAGCAGCAATACACTTCAGTGTACTCAAAAATTCTGTGAGTATATATAGGTGACTTAGTGCACTGGAGAAGGTAAAAATTTGCCTTATGTCTACCCTTGGAATAGTGCATTACACACTTCAATGCATCCCTGGAATGCAGTTTTCCTCTTGTGAATGCATATCTGAAGCTAAATATTGGCACAACAGAGTAACTTATCCTAGAATCATAGAACAGCCAGGTTGGAAGGGACTCTAGAGATCATCTAGTTCCAACCCCCCTGCCATGGGCAGGGATGCCACACACTAGACCAGGCTGCTCAGGGCCACGTCGAGCCTGGCTTTGAACGCTGCCAGGGATGGGGCATCCACAACCTCTCTGTGCAACCTGTTCCAGTGCCTAACCACTCTCCAGATAAAGAACTTCCTTTTAATCTCCAATCTAAATTTCCCCTCCTTAAGCTTATAAGCATTCTCCCTTGTCCTGTTAAAATATGACGAGCTAAAAAGTGTCTCCCCTTCTATCTTATAATCCCCCTTTAGATACTGAAAGACTTCTGCAATACGACTGGAAGGTTCTCTTGTTCTTCATGAACACATGCATAGTTCTCAATGCTGTATCAATCTGTGGAGAAACCCCACTTGGACTAAGATCAGGTTAGTTGGTGAGGAGGTGGGAAGCTCACACAGATGACTGACCATGTCTCTCTGTTGGGAGTGGATCAAAGGAATTCAACTGGCACATGTGGGAAGAGGCAAGGGATGGATATATGTGACCCCAGTGTCAGCCAAGACAAGACATTACTACTGAATCATAGAATGGTTTGGGTTGGAAGGGACCTCTGGAGCTCATCTAGTCCAACCCCCCTGGACTGGGCAGGGACATCCCCAGCTAGATCAGCTTGCCCAGAGCCCTGTCAAGCCTCACCTTGAATGCCTCCAGGGATGGGGCCTCAACCACCTCCCTGGGCAACCTGTTCCAGTGTTCCACCACCCTTGTGGTGAGGAACTTCTTTCTAATATCCAGTTTAAATCTACTCCTTTCCAATTTAAAACCAGACTGGATTTCCATAATGTGTATTGTGAAACTGAGCAAAAGCCATTAAACTCCAGTTAGCATCCTAGTTTATAAGTAGAAGCCAAGGTTAAAACTTCCTTGAATGGAAGAAAAATCTACAAACCTAGTTAAATTCTTTGTTAAATATAAATCAAAGGTGCAGTACAAAAAAATACTCACATCCAGGCTGGCTATCTGGAAACTGAAAGATCTATGATGCAGCTTTGAAAAAATAGCTCATAAAAATCCTGTCACAAAATGAGACTTTAAGTGGCTTTCATCAAGAGACAGAACAACTACTGCTGGTAAACATGCTAGAAACACAAGGTGTTTTTCAAAGAAACACTAACCTCTTGCTGCTGGAATACATCTGTGTATTTGCCCAAACCAAGTTTGCTGAACAGCTCAGGCAGATCAGATCCCTTAAACAAACTGTTCAGGTTACAACCATTGCTTCCTGTCAGCGAGGAAATGCAGTCCATGTAATTACTGCTACTGAGATAGTGTTCAGCTGAAAGGGAAGAAGTGCACCTTTTAGTCACATGACACAAGTGCACAATTTTCTGACATGTTAACATTGTATTCCATTAGATCATTACAGAAACAACATAGTCAAATATTTATTATTCAGCAAAAATCTCTCGATAGTCTAAGAGAATGAACAGCATAAAGCAAATTTTTTGTTAATCAAATTCCAGTGTTTGTTTTCTACAGAAAGATATCTGAGTAAATCTTTAAATCTTTTGTAATCTTTAAAGATACAAGTCTTTAAATGTGACTTGTATCCATGTCACATGGATACAAGTCAGGAACTCATACAGGGGAAATGGCTCTAAGATCCCATTGTTTTTCCTCCTCTTAAATCCTCTCCTCTTCTCTCCAGTGAATATTTTGGAAAACACCTTTGCACACAAATGCAACTAGCCCTTTTTGGTGTGGATGGGGAGAAAACCATGCTGGAACAGTTCCTGCTAAGGGAACTACATGGAAGCCACACGATTTAGCTATTATTTTAGTACAATACACACAAAGCCCAAATGCAACAGTTTTCTAGAAGACTAAAACTGGAAATGCACTCCCTCTACAACTTTAAATTGCAGTCCTAAAAGGCATATCTTGAAAAAAAAAGTTTCCAGGGTGAGGTTCTTAAAAAAAACAAACCAAGAAAACTGATTTAGCAGTGCAATCCCTTTCCTCTATGTATACACTGATAGTATGCAATCACAGAGCTCATGATTCTTTTTCCTCATGCTGCTTAGGCAAAGGATAACTCCCAGAGCTATCATCAGGGGCTGTGCTGAGTGCTCCCCTCCCTTAACTGCATACACAATATCAGTGAATGCCTAAGAGGCTTGCAGGAGGTAAAGGAGACTTTCCCAGATGAGTAAAATTAAGATTGCCCCAGAGATTTCTGCTATGACCTCCACTGTAGAATGCCACTTAGATATCAAAATCACCATTTTTTCACAACTTGCTATGCTCTATTTCTTGTTTTCTGGGCACAAACTAGTTAGGAGCATTTGGGATTGGATTTAGAGGGTTTGGAGAATTTACCAACCTCAGCTCCATTCTGGAAAAGAGTAAACCATTCAGTGTTGAAAGTGTGAACATGAAATTTAACAAATGAAGCAATAATTAAGTTGATTTTTCAGGCTTTAAAGGTGGTGCCCTCATTTTTTTTTAGTATTATCTTACTCTGATAGTAAGAAATACCCAAACAGAAATTCATGATCCCACACTCCAGGACGCAAAGTCATGTATCGAAAACTTAGTATTAAAAGATTCTTCTTACTGGTGCAGTCAGGAAGCATTATCTTAAAAATGAAGAAATTCAACACTACTATGCAATTGTGTCAATAAAGACATATTTCAGCACCTGGGCACCTATACATCAAGCTTAACACAACTTTCCAGCCAACTCACAGCTATTTCTTTCATCTCTCCTCCACACATCTCATACTTTGGGAAAGCTACAGCTGATATAGCACAGTTCCCTCCACCAGTGATGTATTCATGTTATTTTCTTCAAATGCATACATAAATAAATTTTTAATTCTTATTTGACTAACCTAGAAAATCCACTTCTGTACAATTAAGTTGGAAACATCAATGGCTTGCTTTCAAAGATAAACTTTTCATCTCTTTTGCTCTGTGAGCACTTAAAATATGATTTGCAGCCATTCACAGTTAAACTAATGTGTTTTTTTTACAGTCATGAATAATTAAAATTATACCAAGCCATGAATATTTCCTCTAATTGGAGTTATATCACCATGGATGTCCAACTTTTATTAACTGGGTACTTAGCTGTTAATTAGGAATTTAGGTTTTATTGACATCTATATAAGAAAAAATACAACAAAAAAGTAAAACCAGCCATAAGAGTTCTTTCCCCATAATGTGATTAGTTGGTATAGACTGGTATTCTCTACCTCCATTTTTCACTTTCAGAAAGACATATACTAAGTTATTAAAAAAAAATAGAGTTTCAAAGAATTCTACTGAAGTAAAATTCTAATTTATAAGTTTCAAACACTTTAAAAAGTGATCACAGAATTTACAGCCTGTATCCACAGACACCAGTGTTTAAAAGCACGTGATAGGCCATGCCAAACATGTGGACAGTCTTCTATCACCATAAAGAGACATGCCTTAAAATTCAGCATCAGCACAGACTGACTTCTCCATCAGAAAGCAAACAGTCCAATAAAGACCTGGCTTTTGTTGCACTGATAATAGAGCAGAATGACAATAGTCTAGAAACAAGCTTTTATACAGGTCTGTTTTCATTTGAAAAAAACCCTTCCAAAACTGTAAAGAGCTTTCAGCAAGAATGTCTTGCATTAAAATAAAAATTCCTTAAAAGTTTCTTTTTGGACTATTATTCATATATCAGGTTACACAATCTCAGGATACTTTCACTTTTCAATTTAGAAAAAAGTTTACTTTACAGGTGTCAGTAACAAATCTTCAGTGACATCAGGAAACATTAAAATAAATATTCATTGATATCAATTTATTTATTTTTTTAATCAGATCTTAAATTATTAACCTGATTTATTTTGTTTCCTTTTGGGGCTGCTAATTGAGGAGACAAATTCATGAGCTGTGGGTCCAAGGCCATTATGGTCTCTCCAGTTATCAGATTCACTGCCACTTCCCAGGTGCTCTCGACTACTGGACCGGGAGAGAGACATTGATGAACCCTGGGGAAGAAAACAGAAGTTTAATTGTGACTCAGATGTTTTCCTTGAAGCAGCTTTGTTAAAAAGCCCTAGCTTTGAATGCTAGCAAACATATTTGCAGTTATTCAGCAGTCAAATAATTGCAAATCAGACACAAAAGCAGCAGGTGTGCTTAAAACATATGCAGTTTACAAATTTTAAGCAGAAGTTATTTGAAGACCATGATTCTAAATAAATTGCTCAGTATTTCCAAGTTTGTTTCCAAAACATTCCATAGTATCACATTCTCACACAAGTTCTAGACAAAGCAGTCCATTGACTGCATCCCTTCACGGTGAAGCGAACATAACAGAACATCTGTTTGAAGGTAAGTGGAAAAAGTACACAATGCTTGTCAACAATATT
Source organism: Bucco capensis (assembly GCA_013396975.1). Lineage (NCBI taxonomy): Eukaryota > Metazoa > Chordata > Aves > Piciformes > Bucconidae > Bucco > Bucco capensis. The sequence continues at coordinate 494,810 of VWZO01015916.1, read as the reverse complement.
GGACACAACAACAATTCTGCAACACTTAGTGAGTTAGCAGATTTATTTATTTTTAATTGATTTTCACATTGCTGTAAAGTACTGATTACCAGCTCTCATCACTGTGGGCCAGAATGTGCCAAAATAAAGCAACAATATTCCCTGAAAGCAGCAGTTAACTATGGAATTGAGTGTACCCAAAAAAGGATGGACACTCTGGATACCACACACTTATATGAACTAAAAATTCCGGAACCAAATGAACAATTCAATTCTATATACTTGTGTCAAGTTCAAACTGAAAAACTTAACTCAGGAGGCAGGAAAATTGACACTACTGAATCCTAGAATGGTTTGGGTTGGAAGGGACCTCTGGAGCTCATCTAGTCCAACTCCCCTGCACTGGGCAGGGACATCCCCAACTAGATCAGGTTGCCCAGAGCCCTGTCAAACCTCACCTTGAATGCCTCCAGGGATGGGGCCCCAACCACCTCCCTGGGCAACCTGTTCCAGTGTTCCACCACCCTTGTGGTGAGGAACTTCTTTCTAATGTCCAGTTTAAATCTACTCTTCTCCAATTTGAAACCATTGCCCCTTGTCCTTTCACTCCAGGCCTTTGCAAACAGGCCCTCTCCAGCCTTCTTGTATGTTCCTTTTAGGTACTGGAAAGTCACTAGTATGTCCCCCTGAAGCCTTCTCTTCTCCAGGCTGAACAATCCCAGCTTCCACAGCCTGTCCTCATAGGAGAGGTGTTCCAGCCCCCTGATCATTCTCCTGGCCCTCCTCTGGACCTGCTCCATCAGCTCCATATCACAGAATCACAGAATGGTTTTGGGGTTGGAAGGGACCTCTGGAGGTCATCTAGTCCAACCCCTCTGCAGTGGGAAGGGACATCCCCAACTAAACCCTACAGCAACCCGGTATTCCCAGGTGGTCTCCCATCCAAGTACTAACCAGGCCCAACTTTCCTTTTTGTATTGAAGAAAAACTGCAGAAGCTCCTTGTCAGTGGCAAAATTGGGAAGGTGTTAGCTATGTTTAGTAGGACTCAACAAATGAAGACAGACAAGGACTTCAAGTCTTACAGAAGAGCGAGACAAGGCCTCTACATTATGTTGTATCATAGTGACAGCTAAAGCTGTGAAATAAAGATGTCATCCAATGATTTTAGAAAACTGATGTACAGTAAAATATAATAATGAAGATGAAATAAGTTTGGTAAGCTTATTTTACAAATTAACTTCCCAGACATTAGACTATAAAACCAAGACTATGACTGTTTGAAGACTTCAGCACATGACTCAAACATGCAGATGTATGGAAGAAGTGTGGTGATACTGCCTCTAATACAAATGATGTTGAAGACTTCTAAATAGAAGAAGGATACAAGGAATCCAAGACTTTAAGCTTTCCCAGGTGACACCAATAGGTCACACCGAACAGCAGAGACCAGAATCCTACCACATTATTATTTCACAAACCACTAAGCTTGTGGTTTGCACATGAGCAGACTCCAAGTGACTATGATGGCATTCTTGGTTAGAATGATGTGTCTGCTTAGAGACTTCTAGCAGTGCTCTATGGTCTGGGGGGAAAAACCACCCTAGCTCAAGCTGTACAATAATGTATAAAAAAACCCAATTTTTAAAAATCACAGATGTTGATTGTAGCTTTTTATCTCCCCCTAGTTACTACTGTATCCAAATCCATTGCATGTATTTGAATGAAAAAAAGATCACATGTCAAGGGGGGAACAATAAGGAATTATTACCATGGCTGAATATTTCTTTTGCATTAAAAGACAGGTATATCCTGGAAAAAAAGGTGTGTGAAGTCCCAGTTCTGAAGAAAGATACCACTTATGGTTTATATAGATAGGACAGGAATAAAGAAATATATCTTCATGGAAGCTGTGAAAGATTACAGGAAGGAAACAGTAAAATGGAACACAGACTTGCTGGATTCTGTGCTTTCCTTCTCCCTGGGAAATTTCTGGGCTCAGAGGACAGTGCAAACACAAAAAGCTCTTCTAGTTCTACAGCTCTGTCAAAGGATGAGCTGCAGCCACTCGTTCTAACATTCTGCTCCATCATGCAGTGATTCACATTATATAGCTTATCTGTTATACGTACATTGCTCTAATTAGGCTACAAAATTTCTCCCACTTGTCTACAACTACTGAGACATTTGGTTACATACGTTTCTTTAAACAAATACAAGCTTCTATAAAGCTGGAATAAGATTTATAAAGCAGATACAATTTTGACTGTTGGGCTGAATGTATTCCATGTACCTTAATACTTAAGTAAGAAAGATTTTTCACCAAAAATATGTAGAACCCTAAGGAGAAACATAAAAATCTTATCTGCAAGACTTTTTCCACAAGGTAGACATTTCTCCATAGAAACAACAGTATCATTCACTAGAAATCAACTTTCTTTACACTACAATTTTTCATACCTCATATGTAGTTGTCATTGAGGGCTTGTACGATACATGATTTGCTCTTCTTAGTTCCTTGATAGTTTCCGCAGGCATAGATTTAGAGAACCCTAAACCACTCCATGTATTTGTTGGAGTTCTCACTTCTGTTACAACTGGCTTCTTCAACATAGCTAAAAAAAATAAATACAGAGACAAATTAGTAAATCTAAAACTTAATAAAGGTACTGAGATGATAAGCCTGAAGTCACAGATGCTAACAGACCTTCAACCCAGCAATTCACATCGCTACTTGCTACACAGCTTGAATCCTACCATTCCTTGAGGCAATTTACTCTGTCAGAAGATAGTTAAATCCCATAGAGCTGCAAGGAAGCCAAAAGAATCATCTGTTTCAAAAAGAGTTGTTTCTGGTTTTCTTTTGGTGAGGAGGTATTTGTTTTCTTTTTAAACTGGGTCAAAGATATCATTAAATACCCTACCAATTTTATAACTTTATGCCTGAAGTAAGGAGTAACTTTGCTAATGTGACAAACATCTTGAAGTTTAATTTGCATCTTGATAAAATCAAGCATTACAGCTATGAGGTCTCTGAAAACAACATGGGGCATTTACATACAGATATACTCACATAGAGAGCATCTCATTTGCAAGCTGCTCACACTATTTTGTACTATGTTGGTATTAAGACATATTTGGAACATGAAACCTAATATACTAATCTTCCACTATCAGATTTACATTTGATTACAAAAATTACAAAACAAACTTCAGAAAACTCCTTTCAGCCATGTAACTAACAAACTTTACAAAAGTCTCTGTTTATCCACATACCTTTGGTTGCTAGTAACTTCTTCTGTTCATAGTCAAATGCCTAAAAGTCAAACATGCACAAGATAGTTTAATTGCCATTCTAACTAAATGTCATTTCAGTACCCAGCTCTTTGTAAAAACAAGAGATTTGTAAGTGGCCAGTAAATACATCTAGGAGAAACCTGAAGCGCTGTGTAATAATTTGATTGTAGTCCAGCTAGAGCCTTAGTTGGTTAGTGTTCACTAAAAATTAGATTTTAAATAACTGACATCCATTTGAGTGCAGCTGTAGCAATATTTACAAACTGTTTAGGTAGAATTTTTTAATAAGACCTTTTTCAAGAAGAGGTTATCTTCCTTAATCATCTGTTCTTAGCCTTTAAAACATCAATGGTACAACAAAAGATACATATTATCTTAGATAGCAAATCTAGGCACCACAGCTGTTTTTAAGAACCTTTCAAATTTAATTCTTCTCCACACACTCATCTTATGAAAAGAACTGAAGTTTTGAGAAAATTAAAAAGCCCTTGTATTTGCACTGCCTATGACAATGGAAGATGTGAAGTTTAAATATGCCTAGTTAAATAATTTACTACTCTTGGAATTTTGGATTAGGAAGTCTAAACACACAAACTATAAAAAAGCAGTATTTAACCTGAAGCATTAAATTCACTACTTGGAGTAATTAAGGAAAAGAGCTACAAAACACTAAGCTTAACCTTCTTCCACTATTCCATGCAGTGTAGTTATGCCTACACACTGATTGATCTATGGAAACTACTATTATTACTCCTTGACAAGCAGTCAAAGGTGCCTGTGTCTCTCTTGAGGGAGATTTGCAATAACAAGGAAGTAGTTTCCAGTATAGTAGTGGGCTATGGTTAACAAAGCAGGAACAGTACAAGCCAAAAAAAAGGAGCATATGTACAGATCCATACTTGTAAAGAACAAAACCAGTGTAGTTACTCTGGTAAATCTCCCTGTATATGAAGCTGAAGCTACAGGGAAAAAAACCAACTGCATGACAACGTGACACTTTTGTAGATATAATATTCTCTTCTCAAAGCAAAAATACAAGGTATTTTTTACGCAGAAATTATGCTTGCATAGACTAATACAGCCATCCAATATATTCTGTATTTAAAAGTTTTCATATTCAAGAGAAGCATAAGGGCTTTTATAATGTTCTCAAGACTTCTAGCTGATGAAGTTCAGAACTTTACTAGGAAATGCTTTTACTGAAATGGTAATGGCAAGTCAGCCTACAAGGCCACAATCAGCTTTGCATTGCAAAATTTCCCTTTGCAGTGATCAAGTTTTGTATTAGAGTTGGGTTTACTGAGGGAAACATACCTGCATATTTACATATGATGGCTGTGGAGCTAGACGTGCTCTTTCTGAGTTCTGCTGGGCAGCTGCTGCTCGCTCTGCTGCTCGCTCACTGCCAGGAGCCTTCTTATCAGCCATGGCACTTTCAGCAGCACTTAACTCTGCATCTGAGAGCAGCCTCTCTGCAGTACTGTGGGAGAAAGTTACTATCAACTCCAGTCTGCTTTTGCACAAGCAATGAACATTCAATGCTATTTTGGTAACTGAGCTTTACCCTGAGAAGTTTGGCAGCAAAATTCAAGAAATGCCAGTACAAAAACATCACTCTTTTTATCCGTATTTCCAAAGTCTCAACTTCCCTTTACCTGTTTTTATAAGTGAAATGAAGCATGTATTGCTGCTTCCTCTATTACCAACTATGAGGCATAGTTTATAGATTCAGATTTGAGCTGTTTGGTATCTGGAATTACCATATGCAATCCCTACACAGTGTTGACTTCATGCCATTTAGCCTTGCTCAGGGCAGCAGTTCTAACAGACTGATAGTGGTAGGATAAAGACAGATGCACAATGAGAACTAGGAAAGTTAATGTGGGACCCAATTGCTTTTAAAGCTTCAATAATAACAGCCCTACAAGCCAAAGCATCTCTTGATATCACCTTTTCTTTCTAAAAATCAGACACATTTTATACCTACTCTAGAAGAGTATAAACTCTTACTTCAGAGTAAAATGATCATCTTATAAATGCTTTAGACAACAACAGAAAAATGCCCTAAGAAAACTGTGAGCACTATTAGCCTCAACAAAAAGAACAAGACATACAAACAACTGATTCTGGTTAGCAGGAATCCTTGGATTTCTAAACCATGAGAGCAGAATTAATGAAATACACACCATAGCTTTAACAGTGTAAATAAATGAGGTAAAAGGAAAATATGCATCTCAAAAGAATGAGGATAAACAGTTCCCAAAAGCAACAGTGAAAACACTGCTTAAAGTGGTTCGGACAAAACATTGTGTTAATCACAAAAACCTATGCTGCCAAGACATATTATGACTCAAAAGAGCCTTTCCCACTGCTGGCTCATCTAAAAAAGAACAACAAAAAAAACCCCAACAAAAAATCCCAAACAAAACTCAAAACAACAAACAAAATCATTGAGGCAAGTGTTTGAGAACATACTGTTAATGCCCTGCATATCATTTTTCCATGAAGAAAATGGCCTCAGGTACACACAAAAGGAAAAAGTCTGTCAGGAATTGTTATCAAAGCAGTAAATGTAAAAAGGAAAGTGCAAACATGTATCCATACAAATAGATAGTGAAAGTTCCTCTGAAGAAAATGCCCACTTTTATGAAAAAGGAAAAGGCATTCATTTTTTTTCAAGCCAAAGAGAAATACAGAAACACTAAGTATTTTTGCATGGCTAAAGTTCTACTAATCTGTATTTCCACATTTAACTTACTGTAAGTGAGAGTTTTTGGTGCCTTGCAGTAATTCAACTGTTTGTCTCTTAGCACAAGCCTGTTTGGAAGAACTCATCATCTGCTTCAGATCACTGGTATTTGCTGAATGAGATGGACTTCTTGGCATGCCCACTTCTACAAAAGCATCATTGCAACCTGTGAGACCAATAAAGAGAAGAGTTAAACAAAAACTCTAAGTACTATTGAGCTTCAAAAGCACAAAAAAGGTGTTAGCATTGAGATCTATAACAGATACACTAAGTATTTTATTTTAGAATTTGCTTTAATTAGTAACAATATTAAATCTGAAGACTGACAATCTAATGACTAAGTATTTCAAACAAATTTGATTTTATATCCAGTTTTAATAAATCTTGCCAGGTCTTCACATAAAACTTTTTCTGGAATAAAAGCTCCCCACTTAATGTTCAAATATCTTTAGAATATATGGGTTTTTTTACACATACTTATCACCTTAATTGAACAATGTACCTTGGCTCAAATCAGCATTTCAAATGACCACAACCCTCAATAAAAGAGCATGTCCTTGTTGGTCAGTACTTGGAAGGAACACAAGGCCTTTACATGTTATTTGCTCAAGTCAGAAGTGGAACTGGCTTTACCCCCCTCAAAGAATGACAGGAACATTTCATTAGTTCCTCCAGCTTCTGCAAGGCAACATAACTGACATGCTGTTATAAAACATGCAAATAAATTCTGTTTGCCAGTGTCATCTAGGTTTGACCTACACACTCCTCTGCAATGACCTTCTCAAAGGCATTCATTCTTTCCTTCCAATAAAAAGCAAAAACCCAACATTGTTTAAATAGGCAGAGATTGTTTTAAGCAATGAAGTTAAGCTGCTGCTAAATGTGCTAAAATGTTCGTAGGTTATTTCCTTCTGCTTTTAGGGAACAAATAAATGTTACAAGCAGATTTATGGTTAACTTAAGGTGTTACTATCAACAGTACAGCTCAGACATTACAAGTTCTATTTACTTGAAAATCAATCTGGGAGATGCAGTGACATTTTCTTCCAACACGGCTGCAAAACCAATGCACAGGTAACATATAATTTTGTTTCATGAAGTGTATGCAGACTGCACAAACACTACCAGACAAAAGAATAACATGTCATAATCTTACCTTCTGCACTATTTGACTTGGCAGCTACTTGTTCTGAGGCTCCATGAGTACTTGTTTGTCTTACTGGATCACTGTGGTTTGTGCTCAACACATTTTCTCCCAGCGATGTGGCAGACAGTGCAGCATATTTGATATTTGAAGTCTGAAATGATTGTCAAAATAATCACTGAACTGATTGTTATGCTTAAGGAAATACTGAAAGAATTTCTCTTTTTTATCTGTGCAGGAAAGCAAGAAATTAATTCCTAATAGACAAGAATAATATGCTTGAATGCCCCATTTTTTAATCTTTGTCGTATTTTGAAAGCATCATTGTTCTATTTCTAAACTTAGCAGCCTTAGGAACCTACTAATACAGCTAGTTTTCTCTTTCAGCTTTTCTTAGCAGAAGTGTACTGTAAACAGATAATATCACTTACCTTGACATGACCATTTAAAGAAGGTGAGCCTTTTTTACTCTCCGATTGCAGACCGTTAACATGGACTTCAACAGGAGTCAAGCCTGGTGGTGGAGATGGAGTGTTTTGACTGTAATTAGGCACTCCAGACAACAGAATACTGGTTAAGGTTGCTTGGGCAGTGGATGGTATCATTAGGTGTGGAATAGCAGAAAAACCTGGAACAAAATTTGGTTGTGTTTTGAGTAAGTTTCATATTTCACTTTCTCAAGCTTTATAGTAAATACATAGCTTTGATACATCATTACACAAATTTCCATTAGAATTGCACGTCAAAGGTATAAAGCTTTATCTAACTATTATTTTGTAGGTTAACATAGCTTTCTATATAAAACAGATGAAAATACTGCCTGTGACAGCATGCCATAAGTTCGTACCAAGTTATAGCTTGGAATTTGGATATTTGGTTGTCTCTGTTAAGATGAATTTAACATTTATTCAGATTCTAAAGAATGAATGACTCCAAACCTTTCAGTTGTCATTCTAATGACTCAGTGTTGCACAGTTCATTTCACATTTAACATCTACCAACCTGTGGCATTTGTGTTAGCAAGAGATGTTGCCCATAACGTGGGACTAGGTGTGCCTGAACTTGGACTCTGCAAGGGACTCACAGAGCTATTAAGGGCATTCAATAGAGAGTTTGGAGCAGTTGAGGTGTTGACTGACAGGGCTGTTGGACCTAGAAGGCCTGCAGGGGAAAAAAAAAAGCAAGTGGATATTTAGCTAAGACTTATCAAAGAACATTTTTCACAAAAGTACCAATTAAAAGAAACACCCACTGAACTGCACTAGTATGTATTTTACAAACAGATTTTAACATTAAACTTACTGATAATTTGGTGCACAGAGCACATTAAGAAGGCTTGTTCTTAAGTGGGAATCACATACCCAGGAAGAATTGGATCATCTTTTATGTCTTTCTCCTGGACTAATTATCAGAATAAAGACTGCACCATCTGCTTCTCAGCCCCACCATCCTTCTGGATCCCCTCTATTGCTTCTGTCAGGTTTGCTCAAAGAAGCATCACTTGGAGACAAGAAAAACTGCACTACACAACCTTACTTTCACTTCAGACAACAATCCTTTTCTCAGGAGGTCATTTGAATGAACCACTGCTTCCACACTAAGAACTGGTCAGTTCCTTCTTACATCTTCAATACTGACTGCAAATCATCCTGCAAATACATTGCTTATTCCCAAAGCATTCTCCCAAACCAGCTCTTCATGTAAGAGCATTCACAAGACAGTTCAGCACTATGCTTTAAAGAGATAAAATACTCAACCCCAAAGTACAGGCATGACAAGAAGAGTAACAAAAGCAGCATTAAAAAACATAAGTCAAATGGCACATGGAGCTACCCCACACTCCTGGATGAGAACTCTTGAGTTTCAAGAACCACTGTTAAGATCTGTCACCAAATTCTTGTGGGACTGCTTGGTTTTGTATATATTGCTGTTAATAGGGTATTTGCAGAGCTTGAAAGCAAAATGGTGATTCCAGTCTGGACTACATGCTGCTTCTACAAAGTCAGATTTACACAGAAAGCTTACATATTTCCATCCTAAATTTCATACCGATAAGCAAGGTATGAACTAGTAGCACACACATCCCTCAGTTACAGTGAGATAAAGCCAGAACTCAAATGTGGTGTTGGCCATGTAAATTTTCATCATACTGTTGACAGGCTTAACTAGCTACCCAAATTCAGAACAGCCTGAGACATCACCATATTGCCAAAAAAATCTCATTTGCAAAAGATTATTCTGGAAGTTGTAAAAGCAATGTCCTACTTCACCTGTCCCTCCCTCCCTTTCACTTCCAGATCAGTGGTTTGCAAGCTTCTGAAGGATTTACTACAGAGCTGAGTCATACACCTGACTACAAAAGCTTTGGAGGAATTTTTGCACCAACAAGCCCTTGAAAGGCCACATACTTGTCCTTAAAAAGCCAAGTTCTCTAATGCTTTAACACAGTTCCTCACACAAAACATAACAGGTCCTTTTTTCTAACACAAGTAAATTAAGTTTCAAATAAAAACATACCTATTAAAAAAACACAAAGATACATAGAGAATATAATGCATACCAAGCCCAGTGAGTCCTAATCCTGCTGAGGACAAGATATCCAAACCAGGACAAGAGAGACCAACAGGGCATGAGACCGTTGAGGGATTTAATGCTATGGCAACTCCACTACTTTCAAGTCCCAAGAGACATTTCCGTGCCTCGTACATGTTTAAGGCATTTCGTTCAACACTTTTCACAATCACAGACTGCAGGGAAAGAAAACAAGAAACGACAAAAAAGAAAACTAATGAGTAACAACTGCAGAACATGGATCGGCAATACAGAACTCTTCTTAACACCCTTTCATGGCTACCAGTAATGTAGCAGTGTGAGGCAGCAGGAGATCATGTCCATCAGCAACTATTCAATAGCAGGGGGCTTGATTGAAGCTTTCTGTATGCACTTGACAGTGAAAAATGATGAAAAACTTCTGGTTAAGGGAAATAATTACTGTACCTTGGTACTATTTGGTTTACCACATCTTCAGTACCCCAAGATCGAGAGACATAAATCAGTACTTGAAGTCTTATCTCCTCTTTTATCTGAGATCTATACCTCAGGTCTATACCTCAAAGAGGACAAAAGAGTTGCTCATAATAAATTCATTTATTAAAATTATAGCTGTCTCAGAATAAAGTTCATGAATGCCTGGAAAATTAAATTACAAACCCCATTATTTGTTTCTTGTCCATCCTCTACACAACGTTTTGTTTATACATTTTATATATTCCTACACTAAAAAGGTTACTTACTGAAACAATGGGATGCTCATTTAGTATTTTGAAATGTTTATCTCTTATTACATTATATACAACAATGCAGATAACTGAGAATTGTCTATCCACATTTGCCTGAGTATTTTACAATGAAAATCTCTTATAAGAAGTATTTTGTAATTCTATTTCTTGTGGTATTCTACACAAGATGCTGAAGTCAGACTTTCCTCATAGTGACATTTTTGGGGTTTTTGGTTTGGTGGTAGTTTTTTTTAAAATTTAATGTAATTCCCCCACTGCAGTTGGGGGG